>JABJVR010000106.1:4855826-4906477 GCA_025773905.1 Chitala chitala | reverse complement strand
TTCATTTTAATATTCCATTTTAAAATTTATAAAATAATTTTTATTTATCAATAACCCCACTTTCACAAATAATATGCCTTTTTTTTTTTAAAAAAAAAAAAAAAAAAAAAAAACATGCAGTTTCATAGTTAAAGGGTTTGGAATGGTGTTTATAGTGCTTTTTTGTCCTCCGTTTCAGGTTTATTTATTTGACCTGACATTTAAACAGAGGCCATACACGTTCCTGTTACCTAAGAAGTGCCATTCAGGTGGTACGTTACCCTGACTTTGTCATGGATTGTGAGGAATTTTACTTAGGTTATGTTAACGTTGACTATATTCCCTTGCTCAGATATCCAGAATGGGAAGACCTCCACCAACGGGGTGTCCAATGGCATACACCTGCCTGCTAGCCGCCTGAAGTGGGCTGAGGGCAGATTCTGCAAGAGGTACCCTGATGCCACAAATTTACACAATTCTGTATGCTTTTAAATCCTTTATGCAGTCAAATGCATACTTGCAAATGTTTGCTGCCTTATAGAAACATTCAGGCAGAAGTCAGGAAATTACCTGTAGGTTTTTGCTAGGATTTGCATAAATCGCTCGTTTCTTTTGTGTGCTCTTTATTAAACAGATCTGTTTTTAATCAGTCTTTGAGACTGTTGCATTATAAATCTTACGTGTTGCCGTTGTAATGAGAAACAGAAGAACTTGATTTGACACTTCAGCTTCTGCATTTGCCTTATGTTGTTGGTTAAATGCATTCTGGCCTCTCTGACAGTAGGATGGGGATCTTGTGAAACAGTGAGCCTGATGGATGGATGCTTCTCTTACTTTGCCTGTTTACTGTCGACTGAGACCAGCAGCTCTGTGACACTGACATCTTTGCAATGCTTTTCAATTCCATTTGTCCAGGGGGCATTTCTTAGCAGCTGGTTTGATATGAGTTATTACAGATTGCAGCCTTTCTGCGTGGAAAGACTGTACAACACCAAGGACATTCAGCTCATTTATTGATGACATAAAACTAGAGATCCTAACCCAGGGGGCTGCAGAATGCTTCTCCTGACTTGCAGTATAGCAGGTTCTGTGACGCCCTGTTCATTATTGAGAGGGAAACCTGGTGTATCAGGTGGGCTTTCTGCTAACAGGACAGCAGGTACCATAGTGGTTTCTCCTGGCTACAAGGCCATGTTTTTGTGTTCTAAAGGTCCCAGGATCCTTTAGAATATCTAACAACATGCTATTATTACTTTTGTTATTACTGAAGTTTGTATATTTGTTTCCTTGTGTTTCTGTGGCATTGTGCAGCAGTTCTTCCGAATTGCCCCCTCACCTGGAGCGCATCAAGCAGCAGGCCAATGAGGCGTTTGCCCGGCAACAGTGGACCCAGGCCATCCAACTATACAGCCTGGGCATCCATGAGGCGGGCCACAATGCCATGCTGTATGGCAACCGGGCAGCCGCCTACATGAAGCGCAAGTGGTTGGTCATCATCTTCACCACATCCTGCTTTTTGAAAGGGATATTTATAGTCTGGTTTAGATGTGTATGGGGTTATGTTTTTGTTTCACCCAGTTACCAAAGTGTTAAATTAGTTGCGCGGCGAGATATTTTTGCGTTTCTGCATCTTGCTTATAAGGTGTACTCTAGAAGTTTAGTCATGTCAACTGGACTTCTTTCTCCTACTTTCTGAGTAGAAGAGACTTCCGTCCCCAATTATGCTTGTTTTCCCTTCATGGTCCATGTCTCGCCAGGGACGGAGACCACTACGACGCCCTGAGGGACTGTCTGAAGGCACTGGCGCTGAACCCGAGCCACCTGAAGGCCCACTTCCGTCTGGCACGCTGCCTCTTTGAACTCAAGTATGTGGCGGAGGCACTGGAGTGCCTGGAGGACTTCAGGGGCAAGTTCCCCGAGCAGGCCCACAGCAGTGCTTGTGACGCTCTGGACAAGGACATCAGGGCCGCCCTTTTTGCCAAGGCTGAGGCCAGTAAGAACGTGTGTGAGCATGTGTGCGTGTAGAATTGGGTGCCATGGTAGTTCAGTGTGTGGGGGTGCTGCATGCCTCCTTCTGTACTAAGGCAAGGATGGGTGTGTTTGAACACAGTACTTCATCTACTTGCGTGTTGAGTGCTTAGTGTTTTTGAATTAACATGTTTATACGTGCATATACTATGTATTGATTGTGTTGTTGATGTTGCGACTGGGTAACATGCACCGTTTCAGTCAACTGACTTCAGTTGTTCTTTGTGTTGTGTTTGCTAACAAAGCGGAGGACAAGAAAGGCAGCGGGTCACTCCGCTTCCCAGCGTTCAACCGCAAGCCATCCATTCCGGAGGACGAGGCTGTGCTGAGAGAGCGAAGCTACGACTACAAGCATCGCTACTGTGGCCACTGCAACACCACCACCGACATCAAGGAGGCCAACTTCTTTGGCAGGTCAGAGGTCTGATTGTTCAAGTCACCATTGATAGCATTGTGATGCTGCTGCTTTGTTAAAGTTGTCTTGGAATTCCTCTCAAAGCTGACTTTAGGGAATTGAAATGATATGCCACGTGGGTCTCCCTGTACCAGAAAAAAAAAAGGTTTTCTAACAGAAGTGCTTGCTTTGGTTGACATTGTGGCAAGTTGTTCACGTACTTCTGTTTCCTCCCCTCAGTAAAGGGCAGTATATTGTGAGCGGCTCAGACGATGGCTCCTTTTTTATCTGGGAGAAGGAGACCACCAACCTGGTTCGGATCCTTCAAGGAGATGAATCCATTGTCAACTGCCTGCAGCCACACCCTAGCTACTGCTTCCTGGCCACCAGTGGCATTGACCCAGTGGTGCGGCTGTGGAACCCTAGGCCTGAGGTATGGAATGTTAGATAGAGTTGATCGTTAACACCCGTATGCTGTGGTTACATGTTCAACCAAATGGCGTACAAAAAGTAGTTTGTAACTTTGGCTTCCTGATTTTATAGCTTTTATAGTAGAGATCTTCATTTCTGTACCTGAAGGGCTACAATGGGTTTTTCTTCCAACCAATTTATTATTATTTCAATTTGAGTATTATCTTAAATATCAATTACTTATTCTTCCTGATCATTAGTAACAATGTATCTGTTTAGTTCTCAGAAATAAGAGTTGCAAAGAAAACTTAAGTGCTTCAACAAAAAATAGAAATGACACATGACAATAACTGCAGAAAATGTAGATCATTTTGCATGGTGTTTAATTCAAATCTGTAATTATTAATTCTATTCTATTTCAAACATTTATGATCAGCACAAACAGCTGCCAGTGACAAAGAATGCTTAATCAGGAGGTGACATAAGTGATTATTAATAAGAAATGGATTGAAAGATGGAAAGAAAATTTCATTTAAACAAAGATTCATAAAAAAAATTGGCTGGAACAAAAACCTGCATCCACTTCACTTCCCCGGGACAGGAATTGAAGATCCCTGGTTTATAGAGATGTTTAAGTTGTTGCAATTAAAGGGGTGTACGACTCTAAAATGCTTTTAAAAATGGAAAATGTGGTCCTGTGTGAAATCTCTCTACTGTGCTTTGTCAGAGAACAGAGAAACTGAATATTATGTCGTTTATGTAATTCATCATACCTCTAGAAAAATTGCTTGAAATGATGTATGTAATGCTGAACCTAAAAGTGTGGCGTACTAATACACGTTGAATGATTTTGGCATCTGCCTTTAACTGGGCACAAATTCTTTAACAGTGTTGGTCTTTGGTTTGCTGGCCCCCCCCCCCCCCCCTTCAGACGGAGCGTGAGAATGGCCGTGTGGTAGAGGATATGGAGGGCGCTGCCCAGGCCAACCAGCGGCGCATGAATGCCGACCCCCTGGAGGTGATGCTGCTCAACATGGGGTATCGCATCACGGGCCTCAGCAGTGGCGGCCCTGATGGTTCTGACGATGACGACAGCTCTGAGGGCCAGGTGCAGTGCCGTCCCAGCTAGAGGGCACGCCTGCCCATTTCCCAAGTCTCCCTGGATGCCTCTGCCACTGACACTATATACTTGGATTTTGTATGTACGTGAGTGTGTGTGTGTGTGTGTGTGTGTGTGTGTGTGTGTGTGTGTGCACGTGCGAGGTGAGGTTTACAATCCAGTTGGGGCTTGGTTTGATCCCATCTGTTCCACCTGCCCCCATCCCCCCGCATCACTGCAAACAGAAATGACGTCCTGTGACTGTCACAGCTGTACACTATGCACAATATTGTGGGGTGGAAGGTGTAGGCTTTGCTGGGCCAAGGTGACTGGAGTGGGGGGAGGGGGGCTGTTTGGTTAATCTACCTGCTTCCCCACTTCTCCACCACATAAGTAAGGACTGTCTCTAAAGCAGAGCCCTATCTGTGACTCCTTATGAACTTTACGTGCTGTGGCATAGAGGTGCTGGGTGTGTGCTGACCGAAGCGTAAATCCCAAAGCACGAACCGGATGGGACAGCGCCAGCATCCTCCTTGAGCAGCGCGTGGAGATGAGCTGCGGCACTGATGTCCACCAGCTTCCTGCAGGAGTCATGAAGGTCCCGAGTTGTGCCCGCGTTTATTTTGCTTCTGTGTTTTGAGCGCATTTTGCCTGGATGGGAGTGTTCATCCAGCAGCTTCTGACACCCTCCTTCAGGGTATATGCCCTTTCTTGAGGTTTGATTTATTTTTGCTGCAGCAGCAAAGCGCACCTTGAAAGGTTGTAGAAAATGGTGTCCGGGAAAGCTCTTTCTGGGGTAGCTCTGGGCTGCTGAATGACTTCATACGTGCACCAGGAATCAAACTTGGATATGACATGGCCAAGGACACTAGCTACAGCTGACTTTGTTTGGGCTTGGTGTTGACTGTTTTTGTTCTGGTTTATAAATCCTCTGCACCAAGTACTTATCGTTTTAGTTTATATCCAGGAAACAAAAACTTGTAAGAATAGTTTGCTTGAGGTACCTGATTAAAAATTTATATATAGAAGCTAAGAAAACCCTTTAAAAGTTTTTTTTCTTGTAGTGCTTAATTTGTGTCTGTGTACATTACCTGCTTGTGGAGTACCTGAGGTACCTGTATAGTCCCACCTGAAGCAGGAAGGGAAGGAGGGAGGACAGACCTGTTAAATTGAAGGCTTTCGCTGATGTTCTGCAGTGGAAACAGCTGGGCTGGAGTCCTTGCAGGACTTTGAACGGCACAGCATCATTACACCTCCTCACTGAAGGCTGCATTCTGCAACTGGTCCCCAGTTTGTCTTTCAAGAAACTTTTCAGACACAGACACTAGTAGGGCTTGAAGTTATATGTCATTCCCCCAGTTTTGTTCAGTCAAGTGGATCACCCACCGTTTACCCCCACCCTCACTCCATTCTCTGCATCTGGCCTCGTGGAACAAATGTGAGCGTACCAGGGATGCAGAATCATTTCTTTTTTGCAGGCATTAATATTGGTTAGAAGTGTGTGGTTCTGGTCTGCCAGCGCAGCCCCTCCCCCGAGGTGACTGTCATTCCCTTCTTTGCTGTGGGGTTCCTGACTCTCGCTCCCTGATGCTCCCCAGTGTAGTACAGGAGTGAGGGTGCATATCATGCAACAACTAAGCTGCTCCCACCAACTGCTGCACAACTGTCAATATATTTTCCATTCTGTTTGTGACCCGTGTATGTGTGTTAATTTCATTTTTTGTAACATTAAAGATTTATTTGAGCATACTAATGCTGTCATAGCACAAGATGACATGTCCTTAATGAGAAGTGATGAGGGGGTATTGGCACCCTCAGGCACACAGCACAGCAGTTATACTCACTCTTTCCAGGACTCTGACATCTGCTTTCGCTGTATTGCAGATGTTAAATTCCAAGCATTTTTGTTTTTTTTTTCTGCGCATATATTTTCAGATCACAACCAGAGTCTGTAATTGTTTGAATTTGCCCTAACACTATTACACAGCCTCTATTCCTATTTAAAATCGGGCATGGCCATAATCAAGCCTGGAGTAAAAAGGAAAGTAGGATCCAAGCCTTCTAACACTAGAATTATGCGTGTGTGTGTGTGGAATTTTTTTATTTATTTTTTTTTTTAACCCCCCCCCCACTTCCTCCCCCCTTTTTTTTTTTTGGCTATTCCATGACTTGTTGCAACAGGGGGAAAAAAATAAATGAGAAGTGATATTGTTAAACTGCTTTCTGGTTTATACTTAATCTATATAGCTTCAATCTCTTTAATTTGCACCCACCACTGACTTGTATGCAGCATACTTGTTCATTTTATAAGTAACTCAATGTAATGACCTAATATAGTAAAAAATACTGCATCAGATAGTTTGGATTTCACAAAATTCATATAACGCTGTACTACTGCTGTCCTGCAAAAACCTCAGGTTGCTGAAAGGTTTTTGGACATTTGAATTTGTCACTTGGTATGGTGGTACCTTACTGTCAATGGGCTTCCAGTAGATCCTCTGCTGAAAAGTGCAAACCTGTTCCCATCAACTACTGCCAATTAATGTAATGTATGGTACTGGTTTTTGTGGGAATTTCCACTAGGGGCAGTTCTGCTGAAAAGACTTACTCAGATAGTTCTTGGCCTCTTGGCAACATCTGGTGTTTGTCTGCTTTTCGTTGTAACTTTAGCAGCTCAAAACAGCCTGCCAAGTGAGTGCAATATTTTAAACTATGTTAGGTCATCATATTAGGTCTGGTAGCTTGGGCTTTATGGGGAGAAAACTTGTACCTAGTTTGGTGATGCTATGTTATCCTGACATTAATCATCCTAACACCCTTAATTCCCAAGGTAAAGTAGTTCTTGATTATCTAGGCCAGGGTTTGGACATTGATTTTGGTGCTTTCTCCTACTTTAGTATTTATAGAAGCATTTTGAAAAGTTGATGATGTGCATTTACATGCAAAGTAATGACAATTTTATGGTAACAGAACTTAACATTTAGGTTCTGTCAAATGTTATACAGTCATCTCATTGAACAGGTTGAAATAAAAAAATTTTGTGTGATTAAAATGTTTTAGGCATGAAAAGGTAGTAATGGAACACCTTTATGTGGTTCAGTTAATTTAGATTGGATGTGTAGCTGTTCAGGTGCCATTTTGCTGAGCAGAACACCCTTGCTTAGGCCCAATACAAACTCTGCTGCTTTGCTCTTATTGCTCATTGTCCTTTCCCAGCTGCGGTCCAGTTGTTTGTCATCATGGATCTATGTCAGAGGTTATGTCAACAAATTTCTCTGAAAATGCACCAGCCCCAGCCTGTCAGTCATCAAGGTAGGTGCTTATCTGATACAAGGGGCACTGTTAAGAGTGAACTAAATGAGGTCTTCCTGTCTGCTTAACTGCATCACTCTTCCCCTATCATCGTTATCATTTAGGCCAAACTATCAAGAAGAGTCATATTGCCAGACAAAATACATTTGATCAACTTGGTAGCTGGTTAAGTAAATTGCTGTAGTCTGCTGATAAGCATAATGACAGGTGTTAACCATGCATTTGAAAGCTAAAATATTTCACAAGTTTAAGCTTTTTACTAAAGGTTACTCTTAACTCAGCTATCCCCAAGATGACATTCCAAATGTGTTCCTTTTGGTGGTGCATAGGCCATATATGGTATAAATAAAATTGGCCGTTTTTATTCAAAATGATTATCTGTCTTGCTATAAGGTTTTTACACAAAAATTACAAATAGTAACATAGTTTATACATGCAGGAAAAACAGTACATAGAACGGACTAAGATCAAGACCTGCCGAGTAAATAAGACACGTGCGTAAAATGCGATTACCTTTAAAAGCAATAGATGGCAGTATGTGACGCAGCAATGCCTCGCGCTACGAATTTGTCCAGCAGAGCGACAGCCAGAGGTGCGACTCGAAGGGAGGACAGGATGGGCACTAACGATTATATTGCCTTGATTTTTGTGTTATCGGGCAAAGTCGTAAAACGGTACCATCCTTGCACACATTTGCGTAACTTAATGTTATGTACTGAACAGTCGATGTGAAATAATGTACACATTTAATAGCGATCCACGTCTAAGAATATACCAAAGATTTTTCTAAATGTGGGCTGGGTAACTGGTTTCTTTACAGTTTATATAATAAAAGTATACACACGTCGTAGAATATGTGAACATGCAATAATGTATGTTGCACTAAGCATATTATCATTCTGACTGTATTGTCTTCTCTTTCGTAATACAGTTGCTGTACAGTACATTGGATTTGTTTTGGTTGCAATGTGTATAAGTATGCAAAAAAAAGATTCTGACGTGGACTTCAGTTTCACATTAACGGATTTCTGAAATAATCCTGTTTACGTAAGGCTAAAGTAAGAGAAGTGCCACCTGCGCACTCCACAGATCTTAGCTGTTGCTGCTACGAAGTCGCTTTCACAGGTAAATGCATTTTGTGCTACTAACCATAGGATAAAGGAAGTTTTTCGTTTATTGTCCGTTATTATTATGATTATTATTTTTAACCAGACAACCATACAGTCACCAATACGTATATTTGTAAAATAAAGACTGATGTCAGCTGATAAAATGAGAAGTGTTAAGAACGTGAAAGCTTGCCTCTAAGACATACAGCATGCTCTACGGGCAACATCGGATAAAATGGCCCGGAAACGGGCTTTTCTCCAAACATACAGTCAGTAGGAAGCGGAACAATGTTTCGTATGTATCACATCTAATGATGGCGGATGTGTCAGACGTAGACAGTATAAAGGATGATAATGAAAGTTTCGTGAAAATAGACCCAAACATGAGCCGTTATCCTTACTGTATCGTTTGGACGCCTATCCCTGGGTTGTCGTAAGTTTCTCTTCTCTCCGATTTGTGTGCCGTATGGTGGCGTCGGTGAAGACGTCAATTTGCCTAGAAACGTCGAGACAATATTAAAGGGGCGTTAAATATTATTTCTGAATATTGAACATTGTGATGCCAACGATTCGTAGTAGCTGGTTCCAGAATGTATTTATAGAGGCAGCTCGTAAAAACAAACTCGGTATTTTATTTTTTTTTTATCTGTTCTGAAAAGGATAACGCGCACTGTTCTTGTGTGTTATGCATTACCCTTGTACCACTTGGTACGGTTTGGTTAGACAAGTGCGTGCTTGTGAAGGCACTGCATTCAAATGAAAACACGAAAATAATGTTCAACTGCCTCTAGCAGCACAATGTGAACAGGTTCGAAGCTTAATAATGTAGCTATAACATTGTATGTATACAGGAAAACTTGCAGTTTTACATTCCCAGGCCTAAAAGCTACCACTCCTTTTTAGTTGTATATAAAATAAAATGACACAATGTAAAAGAACTAGACTACTGGCCTCAAAATTGCTTACGCAGATCACACTTTACCTGGCGATAGCCTAATTACCTGCAGAGAAAGGGCAGATTGAGCAAAGCAGGTGAGATATAACTGTGCTTTGCTACTACCCCCTGTCAACTTTTTAATTTTCCTAGCATCTCTTCATGAGTTGCTGACAAATTGTGGCCTGTTTTTATTTATTTATTTAATTTTTTTTTCTTCCAGCACTCTCATTAATGCAGCACAGTACACAGTGTGTGTGTGTGTGTGTGTGTGTGTGTGTGTGTATGTATATGTGTGTGTGTGTGTGTATATATATATATATATATATATATATGCAGTATACTGTATCTTTAAATGCATCCATTTGGTTAGTTAAAAGTCTTTTAAAAACTAAAATAGTGAAAGAAATGTAACAAAAGGGACTAAAACAAAACCATTTCAGGAAGGAACTGTCCTGAATAATTATATACTTAAAATCCTGAAGAAAGGCATTGTGTGGCACTAAAGATTGTGGAGAGAAATTAGGGACCCTGGCTGCAGTGTGGATGGAGCTGGGAAAGGTCTGGAAGTGGTATGGGTCCAGAGGAAGACGTCTAATGTGGGTGAAATTGCATGGACATGTTGTGGTGTGGTTTGAGTGGGGTCAAAAAAAAAAGGCTGGGTGCAGTGTTTGCAAGCTCCATTGGTTTAGGTTGTGAAGTAGCAGGATACAGACATTGTTTCCATCATGATAGGAGCTGAAAAGAGTGTGTGGCAATGGTGTTGATGCTCCTAGAGAGATAGAAGATAAAGTGCTGGAAGACATTCCCCAGTACAAATGTTGCCCCAGATCCTCATAAGAGTCAGGTCAGCTTAGTGTAAAGTGGCTCGGCTGTGCTCCCTTGTGGAGCCTCCAACACCCCTTCTCACCAGCGTAATTCCTGGGATGCACAGTCTGTTATTCTTCTTTTTAATATGTTTTCTTGCAGACATCAGCAGAGCAAGTAAAATTACAGTTTGCTCACATAGCCTTAAACTAAGACAAACTGTATTGCACGAGTGTTCTCTGAATTTATAGAATCAACATATTTCCTCCAACACATACGAGGATATATTTCAATAAATATTTAATATTTAGGCTGGTGCAATATTTGATCATTATTATACACTTAATCTTTTTCTCAGTCACACATTGCAAGGTTACTTTTGAGACTTGAACCCATAACCTTCAATTTAAAGTAATTGACTGCAGTGCTTTTATCCTGAAAAAGATTACAATTACAAGAAAAAAATGACCTATTTGTAATTATCTGTTTTCTGCACAAATCATGTGATATATTAAAGTGTGATCTAATCATCATCTAAAACACAAAGATAAACAATGTTCTCAAGCTGATAACGGAAACAAATAATCTTTCATGTCTTTATTGAACACACCCCTTAAACATCCAAAAAGATGGTGAAAAATGTAAGTGTAACATTAGGCTTCTGATATCACTAAAAGCTGACCTGGAGTCCAATCAGTAAATCGAGACAGGAGATGTGGTTTATAGCTACTCTAACTCATAAATACAATCAAACTGTTTCATTTGTTATTCACAAGAGACATCTGTGGATGTGTGCCATGCTTTGCAAAAAAGAGGTCTCTGAAGACCTATGATCAAGAGTTGTTGATTTGTATGAAGCTGGAAAGAGTTACAGAGTAATCTCAAAGAGTTTAGAAATTCATAATTACACAGTTAGATAAACTGTCTATAAATGGAGACAATTTGGTATTGTGGCTACTCTTTGTAGAAATGGGCAGCCAGCCTAGATCACTCGAAGAACACAACACAGAATGCTCAATAAGGTAAAAAAATAATGCTAGAGTAATAGCTAAAGGCTTGATTGATTTATTGGGACTGATAAACACCTCTGTTCATAAGTCTACCATATGCAGAACATTGAACGGGCATGATGTCCATGACAGAACACCACAGAAAAAGCCATTGCTCTCAAAAAAAATGCACCATGCCTGAAGTTTGCCAAAGATCACCTTGACACTACAGAACACTACTGGAAAAATGTTTTGTGGATAGATGAAATGAAGGTTGTGTGAAATGAAGGGAGCATCTGGGGCTGCTTTGCTGCCTCTGGACCTGGACAACTTGCCACTGTGGATGGGGAAAATTAATTCCTGAGTTTATCTGCAAGTTGTAGCACAGATGAAGTTGAGTGATGCAGCAGGACAGTGACCCTACACATCAAAGTAAATATACAACAGAATAGCTTCAGAAGAACAAAATCAGCCTTTTGGAGTGGCCCAGTCAGACCCAAACCTCAGCCCAATGGAGAAACTGTGGAATGACCTGAAGAGAGCCGTTCACACCAGACATCGT
The DNA here is from genome assembly GCA_025773905.1 of Chitala chitala. Classification (NCBI taxonomy): domain Eukaryota; kingdom Metazoa; phylum Chordata; class Actinopteri; order Osteoglossiformes; family Notopteridae; genus Chitala; species Chitala chitala. The sequence continues at coordinate 4,894,853 of JABJVR010000106.1, read as the reverse complement.
AATATGGTTGACCTAAAGCAGTTCTCTAAGGAAGAATTGTCGAAAGCACTTCCTGAATGTAGTGCAGGTCTAATCCACAGCTACAAAAAGCTCTTGCTAGAGGTTAATGCTGCCAAGGAAGGTTCAACCAGTTACTAGATCCGTTTCTCTTACTTTTTTCCTCCGTCACTTTGGATGTTTAATGGGTGTTCAATCGAGAAATTACAGTTTATAACCGTGTGTTATCAGCTTGAGAACATTTGTTTATATTTATAATTTAGATGAATATCTGATTATATTTTATGACTGACTTGTGTCCATAATAAAAACCAGGTAATTACAAATATTTCACTTTTCCTTGTCACTATATATATATATATGTATGTATACTACAGGAAAATTATAAAATCACTGACACTTGGTACAAATAGTATAAGTCTTCATTAATCTAATGATGGAAGTAAATACATTTTGAAATTCAGAAAGTTTTTCTGGGATAATAAACAATTCGATTAGATCTTCTCCACATCTAAAACACAATGCATTCCTACTTAAAGTGACTTTTATTTAACAATGCAGTAAGTTGTAAAGTAGATTTAAAGTATTATATTTACTAGTTATGCGTTTTTCTCACTTGTGAAACGTGTTCATGCAGGATTTCGCAGTGTAAGAGTCATGTTGTCATCAGTTTTAGGAAAACGTGAAAAAGAGATATGTTCCTTTTTGGTAGTTCTCCTCCCATGTTTCCATGGTTACTTTGCACTGGCATGCAGGCAGCCTTGGGTGCATCTTATCAAAGACACAAGCAGGGGGTGAGCTAGGCATGGTTTGCAAATTTGGCAAAACTGTTTGCATGCTAACATCTTTGCTTGAACAGGTCTTGATGAAAAACATATTGTTGAGCTGACCTCACTTAGAACAGGATGTATGATATGGCCTGAAAGAAAGCCTAAATTCAGGAGGTACTTCTTCTGGGTAGGTTAACTGTTTGAATGCTTGCTGTTGAGTATAGTGCTCTCTTCTCCATTGCTCAGGGTTAGACCAGCCAGCACTCACAGTCCCTTGGGGACTCCTTGTTTGCTTGGTGTTTGTGTTCCTGTTCCTTAGTGCTTTGCTAACACCACTTGCTGGGTGTCTGTCCCATGTGCAGGTGGCTGTTGCCATTTATCGGACACATGGGCATCTGCACTTCCTCTGGTGTGATCCGGGACTTTTCTGGGCCGTACCTCGTCTCAGTGAGTGCAGTCATTTCGTTTTGAGTTTGCCGAAAGTCACAAGCCTTGTTTAACCAACGTTTAAAACTGATATAATCTCAGTTGTAACTGCTGTTTGGTTTATGAACTGTGCTGAAGGCAATGAACCCATGATGTTTCAAGTTCTTCAAGCTGTCTTTTGTGAATAATCTTCAATACTATTACATAATGTTGTAAGTGGGTGAAATAGCTGTTTATATTCTATTGTCAGTCAGTCATCTTCTTGTACCCCTTCATCCTGTTAAGGGTCATGGGAAGCCTGGAGCCCATCCCAGGAGACATAGGGTGCAGGGCAGGGGACACCCAGGGCAGGGCACCAACCCACCACTAGGCACACACACACACACACACACACACACACACACACACACACACACACAATGGGCAATTTGGAGACTTGGAGACACCGATAAACCTAACCTGCATGTCTTTGGACTAGCGGAGGAAACAGGAGAACCCAGGGAAAACCCACCAAGCATAGGGAGAACATGCAAACTCCACGCACACAGATCCAAGACAGGAATCAAACCGCAGGCCTGGTGGTGCGAGGCGACAGTGCTAACCACCATGCCTCCGTGCTGCCCTATATTGTATTGAAATGTTTTTAATTTGCCTGCAGCCTTTTCCTGTAGCCTATTGCTTTCAAAGGCAAGGTGGCCATTTGTTATCCGAAACCATCCAAGTTTATTGTTGACAATTGTATTGTTTTTGTAGTACGTCAGTGTTTTCCTTTTCAAATGTTTAAACCAAAACTATCAAGCATGCTCATTTGTAATGAGAAATGTGTCCTTGTTTGATTCTTTTGTACTTAAGGGTTCATCTTCATTTTATAACAGTAGTCTCACTTTTCAGGAGAATGACATGGCATTTGGTAGACCCACAAAGTAAGTAGTTTTCTGTTAATTGAGTTTAACGCCATCCCAAACCTGTTCTGAAGGAATGAAGTCACAAACCGTTACCTAATCTGTGATTAGGATTCCTGTTCTTGCAATGAGTGACACCACATGGCAGTGTGTGAGAGTCATGAATGATTGGTATCTTCATGTTACTTAGCAACGTGGCGACTTAGTGGCGAAGGCACAGAACAGCTTCTAATAGCTACCAATAGCAGAGCCTTTCAGTCACATGGTTTCATCACGACCTTCTGCCACCGCAGGTACTGGAAGCTGGACGTGAACAAGGTGTGTGGCAGTAGCCCAGAAACCTGGGACACAGCTGTGCACAGCGCATCGGAGGAGTACAAGCACAGAATGGTAATGGTGCGGAGAGAAACAGGCCAGGCACAAGCCTATAAGACTGCTCTGGCTTCAGTTTGTAGGTCACTCTACTAAAAAAGACAGTCCTGGATGTTATCAAGTTAACATCAGCTGTTAACATAAAAAAATGTGAATCTACTTTGTAATAAATTTCAAGTTAGACATGACTTTATTAATTTTCTGTTTGTAGTGTACCATACTAGAACATAAATCTTTGTAACTATGTAAATTTTTTGGGATGTTCTTGTTCCTCTTGGCGCTGTTTAAGAGGTCAATGTTCTGTGACATATTAGGAAATAAAAATGAATAATATAGAACGGAATGTTTTCTGTAGATGTGCTGCGTACCGATGATGCTGAAACTCTGGGGTCAGTTTTTCACTGTGTATAATGTAGTATAAGTTTGGATTTAAAAAATTTTTTTATTAATTTTTATTTATTTATTGCTGTGTTTCCTCCACCTGTTCCATTTTGGGACAAGATGAACCCTTCTTAGTTAAGTGGTTATGGAGTGGGCACATTATGTACCATATTTTTCCTCCATCTCTCTTTCCTTTTGTTCTTTTATACTTCTCAGTTCTTCTGTTTTCCCTTCTTTTTCTCCCTGTTTTTTCCACAGCACAACCTCTGCTGTGATAACTGTCACTCTTATGTCGCTTTGGCTCTGAACCTCATGCGTTATGACAACAGCACCTCCTGGAACATGGTTAATCTCTGCCTTCTGTCTCTTCTCCACAGCAAACATGTCAGGTAATGGAAAAAAGCTAAGATTAAACTGTGCCTGGTTTAAGTCATGGCAGTCAAGTATACAGTTAATCCTCATGCCATTGTGAGTTGTACTTTTTTTTAATGAGCTCCGCGTGAATTACAGTCACACCTTGCATTATGCTGACTGCTTATTCCAACGACCTGGACATTATATGATTTAGCAGTTTATACACAGGCATTAGTTGAAACGCATAACTGATAAACTCACTTGGTTATCAGTAGTCAGTATTAATATACATGTTAATGCCATGGTGACTATGTGCAGTGTTAAGTGAGCTTCTGTTTCTGTAGTATAGTTTGAATGCTAAATGGGATAATGCAGTACCAAAGAAAGGTTTTTATGCTTAAATTACTTTGTATGTTGGATGAAGTTTAGCTGTTGCGGTATGGTAGACAGGTTTATTTTATTTATTTTTTGGGGGGGAGGGGTTGAAATGTCTGTGTTTTCTTTGAAACCATGAGAGGAAAAATACAGCCACTAGATGTGTTAAGTTTCCCAGAAGGACACAAAAGCACGTACTGTTTGTGAGTGTGCCGACTATTTCTGCGAATGACTAGGACAGTGCTCTCCTCTGCTGCTGGTTTTTGACATGTCTTTCTGCTCTTCCCACAATCTGTTCCCCTGCCTTTTTTCTTCCACTATTCTGTGCACTCCTTTCTCCATCCTTGCACCATTTCTCCACCTCTTCTACATTCTCCTCCTCCTTTCAACACCCTAACCACTGTTCTCCTCACTTCTTTTTCTACTCTTGTCACTTAACTTTCTACTCTCGTCACTCTGTTCTCTGCTGTCCCGTATCCACATCTTTCTTCATCTCCTCCACCTTTGGAAGCACTTCATTCTTTTGATCCTTCTGACCTGCTGCCCCTTGTTCTACCTTCTCTACTTTTCTCTATGCCTCTTCATCTCTCCTTTCATTTGTCTCCACTCTTTTTTCTACCCTCTTCACTGCCCTGTCTGTAACTTTTCGTCTCTCTCCACCCTTCTGTCGCACAGCCTCACAGGCTTGCTTAAAACATGGTTGCCTTTCCTGTTGCTTTGTGGAGTCATCATCACTGTCACACTGGTTGTCAATGTGCACTAATTGGGCTGGAGGCTGAAGAATGAGTGTCCTTTGAAAGAAGACACACCCAGGAAGCACAGCTCAGAATCCCCAGAAAGCTTCTTTACCACAGACCCTGTTGGAGATGGTATTATATGTCATAACCATACAGAAAAGCCAGTGGTTCCCAGTTGATGGGCACTACTTTATAATGGAGAAGAGCTGGTGATTGGTTTGCAGGCAGCCATGCCAATGTTAGGCTGTACTGATTGACCTCTTAGCAACCCTAAGCATCTCCCATAAGTACAGACAGCACAACAAGAAGTCCATGACATGATCTTGTTTTATTGACTCAGTTTCTATGTAGAGACACTGTGTTTGCCTTTCAGTCTTCGTCTGTGTCACGTTCCTTGTCGGGGTTTTGAGGGGGTGTTTTGTTGATGATACTGAGATAGGATGATAATGACAGGTTCCTTTTTGTTCACGTTGGGATTTTTTTTTTTTTTTTTTTGTGTCTGAAGTGAAGATTTATTTTCCAGGGTTATCAGTGCTCTTTTAGAATGAAACATTCCTGTTACCAGTGCTCTTGCAGCATTAAGCACAAGGTAGTTCACTGTCGTATGGTGAATATTCAGTCAAATTAACACTACATCAGTGTTGTCTGTAGCAGACATATTGTCACATAAAATATAAATGCATATACGCCTTTATATGTACACTCATGAACACACACACACGCTCACACACAGTATATGTACTACATATATGAAATATGTTTATTACTTGTAAGAGCTAATCTCTGCTGAGAATGAAAAGAGCAGCCTGTATAGTTCCATTGTGTTGCTATGGACCTAAGTACAGTCGTCCTTTAACATTTGCAAGTGTTGGAGGTTGAAGATCCATGCAAATGAAAGTTTGTGAATAATGTGAATAATGCTCAGGCCCCCTTCCACCAACCTCAACCCATAACAGTTTGTTAGTCTGTCTGATAACAATAAAGTGTAATTACTACCAATTTCTAAACAAACAATACTGTGCAGCAGGTGCAGACCTTCCACTACAAATCCAGCTATTCCACCTTTTGTGTCAGAGTCATCAGAGTCCTCTTCCTCTTTGGAAAACCTCCAGAAGCACTGGGAGCACTGTGTTTTGGACCCATTATTAAATATGCAAAGTTAACATTTAAAAGTTAATGAAATGTGAGATTCCATGGTCAAAAAGACAGCTAATACATGGGTGAGACTGGCTGCCGAGACAAAGTTGCTTTTAACATTAAAGACATAATATGCAGTTACACAATCAAATATAAAATAACACTAATATTTATATTTGATTTTGTGTGCTAGATATAATTTTCAGTATTTTAAAATATATCTTCCATCAAACTCCAAAAAATATTCCCATTTCATTGTTCACAGTGAACTATCAAATAACCAATAACCAAATCCACAATAGTCAAATTCACCAATATGGACCGACAATGGTATTATTAACCAAAAAAGGAAAAATCAATTTACTGTGTTTGTAAAGGACATCACAAAACAACAAAATGTAGATTTTTTCATCCTGTGGGTTTTTATCGTGACATTAACATTGTACCTATGATTTTAAAATAAATTCAACATGAACATTTCATTTGAGGTTATAGTTCTAATTATTTCAGGTGTTTATTTGGTTTTTCAGAAAGATTTCACAAAACATTGTACTTGTACTTAGTCTCTACATATTTTTCCCCACTTGAAATATAAATTTAGCTAGATTAAATAATTTGTATAAAACAAACTAACATAATAGTAAAAAGGGAGTTACACATGTTTTTTCAACCCAAAACAGGTCTTGTAGTCCAATGCATTTGGAACTTTTCAGTTTAATTTCATAACTCGATTAACCGAATTCATGGGGAATAAGGTGTTTAGTGAACTGAGAAAAAAAAAGTCAGCAGACTTGTTTGCTGATTCATGGGGAAATAGTTTGCTTGTTTGGAAACATTTAAACAGACTAACCAATCAGAAATGTAATGAAAGTAAAGGTATAACAACACTGAACATAAATGGAAAGGTCAGTACCGATGCAATGGACATTGCAAATGAATTTAACACCTTTTTTTGTTAAATCACTGGAAGACCTTTCAATTAATTTCATCCCATTCACCTGTTACAAGATGTAGCAAAGATTCATCATCACGTTTTACATCACACAGGCTGATCAAGGTAAAATCATAACATTATTAATCAACTAAACAGGTCAAAGTATATTTGGGTTAGAACCTTCTCTTATTCAAAAAACACAGTACACAGAAAAAGCCAATAGGACATTTATTAAATCTTTTAATGGTGAATTTCCACAAAGTTTTAAAATAGCTGTCATAACCCCAGTTTTTAAGTCTAGAGCATTTGATGAAGCATGTAACATCGGTACAAACCAATTTCAATACACCACTAAACTCAAATGTTTTTGAACAATTTGTGGCTGAACAATTAATTATCCGGGACAAAATCAAGTTTTCAATCCCAAAAAAATTGGATTTTGATCAAATAATTCAACAAATGGGTATATGCCACTTTACAGAAAGCATATAAGTGTAGTTTGGATGAAGGTAAAGTTGTGGAAAATGACGTGATCGTTTATGTAACAGCAGAAACTCTTTATGAAGCTGCAGAGTTTTTAACTATAGGCAGCTGGTCAGTTTTTCTCAGTGGCTGCAGGATGATTGTTTAGTAGAAAATCACACAAACCAGTCAAAACAGTTTCAATATGTTTTTCATTAAAGAAAAAAAAGTGAGTGATATATTTATAATAAGTATTAAAAGGAAAATGAAGAAATTAACAAATTTAAGGGTCTAGGTGTAATTTTGTCATTTATGAACTAACCATAAAACTACTCCTGAGTCAAAGTATTTTGAATGTTTCATGTCTATATTGACAGAATTTATTTTTAAACTCATCAATGAAGGACTGTAAACAGTTACAACAGCATAAACATGCCCATATTAGGAACATGTATAGAACTATCAAGACAAATTCAAATTGTTTTCATATGATAAAGCCCTGGTATATCTGCTAAAACAGCTCAAATGTACATGCATGGAATGATTTTATCATTTATGTCCTACAGGCCTCCTAATCAGCTCTCAATCCTATAATGTCATTATACAAACCTTAAAGGTTATGGATCAGAGACCAGTGAAATGGCCTCATTGTTGAATTCTTCAAAAGCATGATATTCTACATTTTGACAATTTTTAAAGTTTTCACTCTTGAAAATAATGTTTAGTGTTTAAATAGCCTCACTACCAATGTTAATTGATCCAAAGATATAACAGTGAGGGTGTTAACACTACACAGGCAGTAAATGTAAACTTTATAGTTCATAGGTGTAAAACTACTTTTCGCTGGTCCTGTTTTCCAGTAAAAAAATTCAGCTATGGAATACTTCACCATTAGAATTAATATTACAATCAGAACTCATGGTTTTCTCTTTGAAGGTAAAAAAAAAGTGGCAACAAGAAAGACATGAACATTGAACAGCTCAGGTTATTGTCGATTGTATCTGTCCTTTTTTTTTAATGTTGATTTTATTTAATGTTATTTCTACATGTTTGAACCTGTTTTTTTAGCTAGAAACCCCATATGTACTGCACCAGTTGCCTGTATGTAACAATTTTAGCTACATGTGCCCCGTAAAATAAACAAACGAATAAATCTAAAAAAATAAATAGTTTACACATGAGCTGCTGTCATGTACCTCTGTCGCAGAGGTTGTCAGTAGGCTGAACTGAGCTAAAAACTGCTCACACTAGGACCGGGGCTGAGATCCGATGTTGTAGAAATGCCTTTCATCTAAAAGAGATTTTTCACAGTGTGGGGGCATCTGCTGCAGCACGTTGTTGGGGTCTAAGCAAAGAAACTGAACCCCTTCCTTGTCTAGGATCAAACCCAAACACCCCCATCCTCATTGAAGGCGGACTAACAGCAGGGAGGGCATTGTCCGCATGCCCAGGCCTAATGCCCATCAAAGCCTCTCAGATGTTAGCGGGGGTGCGTCAATCCCCTTTGAACATTAGGGTGGCGATAAGCATGCTAGATACTGTGAGATATTAATGTCCCCCATAAGGCTTTTCAAACTTAATCCAAATTGGTTTTATTCCATCTCAACAACCCACTCTTAAGTTCTCATGTTCACCAACAGTTGAAAAGAACTTATTTAGCAATAATTGTCATATAGGCTGTGGTTTAATGCATGGATATTATACCACGTAGTATAGCTGTCATTTTCTTTTGTCACATGTGCGTCCCATTTGGGTGTATGTCTGTGGCTCTAAATGTTCCAAATCTGGTTAGGTGCATAATTGTGACTTGCATTACAGTTGGTGTCCACTTAATTGCAAGGCTGTTATATTAAGATGAGCTTGTTACATCTATAACTGTAACTTTTTTCTTGTTCTGTCTATTAGCTGGTCTAGCATACTGGTGTGGTACTAGTACATCAATAGTTACCAAAACACAGAAGCTTCCAAAAGCAAATGTATATGGTGTATACATTTTGACCTATAGTGTAGTTTGCTATTATCCTTGTTTTTTTTTTTTTTTTGTTCTTTTTTCTGTAACTGGACACCAGCTGAGTTGGGGGTTGCATTTTATTGGAGGTACACTAGTAGGTGGCAGGGTCATTGTCTTTTCAAAGAGCCGCCAGATTCTCTTCTGAGGCGGCTGGCATCTCTGTATCCAGGAGCTTTGGTTCTGGCATGCGGGACCTAATGTTTAAACTGCTAAGATCCTGGCTAAAAGCTGACCTGCATGGAGCGACTGTCCCCACCACTGATCTGTTCTGAGAAACAAAGCACACCAGTGTGCTTATAACTTTTTAAAAAGCAATAACATATTATTATTATTACTACTACTACTACTATAACAATTTACCCACGCATAACAGGGTTGCTTCTACATTAGACATTTTTAAGTCCAGACACTAAACCCATTTCTTGCAATAATTTCTAGTTGAGATATTTCACTTTATTTTACATTTTATTCTACCTCACTTTAAGTTATTTTACTTATTTGGTTTAATTGTTATACTTGTTTTAATTAGCTTTGTGTCTTGTGATTTTCCTGTTATATGTGGATGTTTCTTGTTTTAATATTGTACAGTGCTTTGATCAACTCCTGTTGTTCTTAAATGTGCTACAACAGTAACTCTTGCTTTATTAAACAAAAATAAAAACTGAATAAAGTAAACATCCACGTTTTGCATACACACACACACACACACACACACGTAAAATTATTTTTTTTACAAAACATGCAAGGTATCGAAGGTTATATTCAAAACCGCATGCGGTAGAAAATATTATGTACGAGTTTATATAAAAATGCTTTATGTGTTTTCATTACAAGCAGATATGCTCCTTGTTAACGGGCAACTTTTCGTGCCTGAATTGATGGATCTTTACTAGTATCCGGTTTGACAAGTCAGTGTTAAAACCCCGAGCACTCAGACCGACGCTATTCTTCCCTGGCACCCCCGGTGAGATTAAAGACTGTATGGGAGGTGATGGCATCACACGCAGCCTACTGCTGTCGCAGTACTCACGTCGGAAGAGAAGGGACGTTTTTTTAAGTTTATTATTATTATTATTATTATTATTATTATTATTATTATTATATGTAGCTGATATTATTATCAGCTGCTTGTTTGCTGCATACTTTTAAGGTGGGCTGTCCACCGGACATCGTGCAGTGACATTTCAAGTGTATAGCTGTGCAGGGGTTTCTTTTAAAATGTATAGGTGTCTCAATTGTAAATGTCCATTTATTTCCAGACTGCGTTGAAGTTATGCTCAATGTGTAAGATTTCTTTTTACCACGGGAAATATGGAGCGAAGCGAAATGATACTTTATTATTTCGATTTAGCAATAAATGAACTGTCGTGTTCAATCAATACATGTAAAAATGACTGTAAATAACATTACCGTATGATATGGCCCCTTTATACACACAAAAATTAATCTCAATTGCCCGTCTCGTGTGATCATTTTATTTCTCAGTGGATTACAGGTAGATTAATAGTAATTACCACATGTTCCACTGGTTTGTTAAGGTCAAATGGGCGGTGCACTGTGAAGTGCAAACGCTGTCAGAGACATTTGTTTGATGCTCCCCACCTCCCGCAGTACGTTACACGTTAACTTCTTCGCCGACTATTTTTTCTGAACCAGCCATAAAACTACTTCTGAATCAAAGTGTTTTGAATGTTGTCAAGTCATTCCCATTGACTTGACAACATTGACAGGATTTATTTTTAAACTCATCAATGAAGGACTGTAAACAGTTACAACAGCAAATTTCCTGCTGGTTACTTTTTCCATTGTAACCCTTCCATTGCTCCCGTACTGTTTTGTAGTACTGTAGAGCGCACGTTTCTATTTGTAGCACGACTGTGCAACTATGCAAAAAAGATATATCGCATGCAAATCACGACATTAATGTATGTCGTTTCCCACGTCCATAAATTCTTTGGGATGCACAGTTTTTGGAGAGTACACTGATTTTATATACAAATACGGAGTCATGATTACACCCGACTGAAATTTCTGAAATCATTCTTGATATTATTACTTAATCCTATTTGATGTTTCAAACGTTCGCTGTCGACTCATGTTCCTTTAAGGGAGGTGGTAAACTTAGAGAAGGCGGCCCCACCCCCGCTGTTTCCTCTGTCGGCCACTCCGCTGTGTTTTATTCTATTGTGTGATGCGTGCGCGCGTCAGCTACGAGAGAGCCACCCCAGGCGTCAAACACTGGAGGGGACCAACTTGCTTTTTCACATGGAAATCTGCTTCTGCAGTTCATTTTCGCAAGGGCCTCTGGAATGCGAGACTCATTCACACTATCGGTGCATAAACGAAGCAGGGGCGAACACAACTGAAGAGCCCGAACATAGAAAATAGAAAGGAACTTGTTAAACAAGGACGATTAGATGAAACTCGATCGAAGATACAGAGAAAGTGTCTTTTTGTAAAAAATCTGAAAGGAATGGACTTTACAAAATTTATGCAGCCTGACTCTTGAACACACGTGATACCACTCCCATACAGCATTACAGCAAATAGAATTAAGTAGTATAGGTTGCATATATAATATTAGATCTTGTGTATAATATAGATTATATACAAATAATCTTTGCATGCAGCATAGCTTTTCGAAAGGAAAAGAGAGAACTCTTTGCATGGAAACAGTCTAATCCAAAACATTCTGTGTTGGTAACTACATTTCTACAAAATGGTCCGACTAGTTCTGTTTGCACTTATCGGAGCACTGCTGCGCGCCGCCTCTCTGCACGCAGCATGTCCGGCCGGGTGTGAGTGCTCCGAAGCTGCTCAGACAGTGAAATGTGTCTCCAAGGATCTGCAGATCATCCCACCTGGAATCCCCTCTTACACTAGGAACCTGTTCATCACGGGCAATCACATCCCTCGCATCGGAGCCGAGTCGTTTAGAGGACTGGATAACGTAACAAACCTGGCACTAAGCAACAACAGGTAAAAAAGTAATCAGGAAATATGTCATGCAAGGAAACTGGGTACCACATTGTATTTGCAAGTTGAGTTTAAATCCACTTGTCATTTAATGTGCAATTAACGTGTAAGCTTGCAATAACTTTAAAAAATAATTTTATTAAATTATTATTTTTATACATGCCTTACTTGTTTCCTACCTTGGGTCATCTTACAGTTTATATGAATTCATGCCTCTGAAGTGAGTAAACCGAAATACAGATATTGATACTGTTTGACCTCGTTTGTGACATGCATGTGTACTATTATTCACTGTAAGTCGCTTTGGACAAAGGCGTCTGCTAAATGAATGTAAATAGCAGATGTAAATAAATGTAAATAGTGTAGTGCACGACGACGTTATCTTAGTCGGTCTGTCTACACGACTTGGACTTAAAACAAGAGTAATACAATAATTACAAATATTTTAAACCTGCTCATGTACTCACGTGAATTGGTACCTTTTTAATAAGTCACTTTGGATGTTCAGCATAGTCGTTTTACTGCTTCTGCAGCGTATATAGTATTTAATATGGAGAAAACAGGGGTACTGAAAGATAGTTCTCAGGTAGTCCAGCTCGTGAGTCTGCAGTTGGTGCTCGTCGAGAATCGTCGCGCTGGTAACCACAGACAGATCTGAATTGATGCCACTGATAGGTGTAAATACTTAAAATAACTGCTATAAATCATAATTTAAAAGGAATATATTTATTATCCACGTATTTTGAATGGATGGTCTAAGTCATTTGTACATTTATTTAAAAGCTTTTTATTGTTGAGGCATTTCATTTTAAAAAAGTTAGTTTAAAATTTTATTTTGAAAGTTTTTCTTGCTCAGAGGGTATGAAGTTAAATACCTATTAAAAGTGTGTATTGGGTTTCAGTACATTTGTTTTTGAAGCTGAAGCTTTCAAACCCAAGTCCAGTAACACAACTATTAGACCCTGTGCTCAACGTTGAATGTGGCATTTGGGTCGGATGTAACCGTGGATTTCTCCTGCACCTTTCAGAATAATTGAAGTGGAGTCTCTGGCCTTTTCCCCTCTGCGAAGCCTGCGATCGCTGGACCTCAGTGGCAACCAGTTGGTTGTGATCCATCCGGAGGCACTGGCTGTGCCCGGGGGCTCTCTCCGGGAGCTGAACCTCAGCCGGGCCCTGTACAATCACTCCAGTGTTGTTGACTTGGGTGTTGCACTGCGGTGGGGGGCACTAAGTGGACTCCAAGGCCTGGACCTATCAGGGAACGGTTTGGTGCATCTCCCTGTTGGCATGTTTGCTGACTTGCCCAACTTGCAGCGCCTCCTGCTGGCCAACAACTCCCTGGTGGCGGTGTACAATGGCACCTTTGCTGGCCTGGAGCGGCTGGAGCGTCTGGACCTGACACTCAACTCCTTCAAGGCTTTCCGGGAGGAGGCCCTGGGGGAGCTGGACAGCCTCCCTGCAGCACGTCTCCAGCTGGGGGACAACCCTTATGCTTGCACTTGCGACTTGGAAGACTTCGCCACCTGGCTCAATGTCTCACATGCCCGTGTGGTTGACACTGAACGGCTGGCCTGCTCCCATCCGCCTGCTCTCCATGGCACCCTTCTTCTGGGACTCAGGGGGCAGAGCTTGGGCTGCCACACTGATCCTGTGGGCGAGGGTGCCCGTCTTGCCCTCCAGACGTCCTATGCCTTTCTAGGTGTAGTATTGGGTTTTGTGGGTGTGATTTTCCTCTTTGTGCTCTACTTGAACCGCAGGGGCATCAAGAAGTGGATTGTGGACACACGTGATGCCTGTCGGGACGTACTGGAGGGCTACCACTACCGCTACGAGATTGACTCAGATCCACGTTTGGCACACATATCCACTTCAGGGGATTTGTGATGCTCCACCTCGGGAAAAGACATTTGTCCTTTAACAGCAAGTTTATATTTAGCAAGGTTTTACCAGACATAAAAATATGTATGCACATCTGATGTTTATAAATGTTTATAAATATTTAAAAAATTTACGTTAATTTTTTGCTATTTTTTGCAAATGCATGAAGGTTGTCTGCTTTGTTCATTTTTACAAATGCTTCGTTTAGGATAATGGACTGTGTTGGAGTCGGGTTTGCTGTTTGTCCATTGCTAATGCATAAGGGTCTGTTTATGTCTGGACTTTTTGTAAACTCTTGAGTCTCTGAAGAATTGGGCTGAGGGCTCAGGTCATGTCACTTGGTCATATGGAGATGTTCATCTTTCAGTCTGAGGGATAGTAGAAATAGAAGAAGGCAACACAGGATTTGCTGTCTGCACCGATTTGCTATTGGGTGAAACTGATTACCTTGATATGAGAGGCACTAAGGCCGTACAAAAGCACTCATAACTTTTTTTTTTCTCCATGGACAATGTAGAATTGTTAATAGGCTTTATTTTTTGATATATTTTGATTCGATGTTCAAAGTCCTGACTTGTCAGGTGCAGTATTGTTTTTAAACCTATGACCAGCACTGCAGTGTCCGGGTGTAATGACTCAAAGCTTGAGCTAGTGGATGAATTTAGGTCAAGATGTGACTTTTATAAATGCGTAGTTAATGATTTTCTAATAATTCTTAGACCTTGAAAAATTGAAAAACTACATATTTAAAAAGTTACAAATTAACAACATGCAAAAGGACAATGTATAAGTGCTGCTGCAGACTAGATAATGGACAGTCTTTTTTGTCTTGTTCAAATATAATACGTAAAGGACTCTTACATTTAGAGAAGAGCATTTCCAAAATGGAATGGTCTGCTTGATAGTGTTTTTACAAGATGTGAAATCAGTCGAAGCTCCACGGATAATGTTATGCCAACACTGCCCCTTCCACAGCACAGCTATTGGGCTGGAGAAGAAGAAAGAAAAGGAAAAAAACAGAACAGCCCACTTCTTCCATTTTAAGGGTGTGCAAGGATGGATATGCTAGTGACACTGAACTTCAGCTGCCATGTGAATATCCCTGTTTTCAGCAATGGTGGCTAACTGGGGTTAGCTAACTCTCTAGCCTTCACTGAGAAGAGCTGCACATTTTTTTGCTAATGCTGATATTGTTCTGGATGTTTTATTATCTCTTTTATTTACTTCTGAGAATTTCAGTTCATAACCCCTAAGCGGAAAGGAACACTTTTCCCTCACGTGAGCATGTGTAGATAGCAGCTCAAGATGACAAGCTGGCATGAAAGCAGCTGCTCTGTGATTTATGGTTTTTAGTAGACAAGGAGGATTTAAGTTTTGGGTGCTGTCTTTTGTTCAGCAGTGCCATTTGTCTGAATGATGTTTTGCCCAATTTTGTGAGTCAGGAAGGTGAAGGACACTAGGAACAAGACAAGACGCACAGGAAATGTGGTCCACAAATTTGCCACGTTTACTTTTTTGTCTGTGAGGGTTAGACAGCTCAATTCACACTCACTCTAAACAAACTTCCAGAAATTTCTGTTTATCACCTTTTGTGGAGTGACCAGGTCTCTGTTACCCCTGAGAAATGTTTGGCCTAGGATTGCTGGGCAGAGTGAAATAACACACAAAAAAAAAAACACTGTAGGTGTCCAGCTCTGGGTAAAGGTGTATGTTTTCCTCATACATCTGTGGCTGGACACTTATGTTGTACCTTCAGTAAGGGTGAGTCACTACATTAACCTTAAAAACAAGCAGTCAGGAAAACAATGAAAATTTGGAAAGAAAAAATAGCTGTACTATGTTCAGACAAAACTATAAGAAAAACAACCAACACATACAAATGCTTGTATGTGTAATTTGTTTGAAAAAATGATGAAACATGATACTGTACATCTGGAGCCACATTAATATTTTCTTAGCCAGAATGAAGAGTTTAATGAACTGTCAGTAAGGCTGGGTTCTGGGGCTGCAGTAGTTCGTACTTGTCATGGAAGTCATACAAGTGTCGGTTGGGGTATTGCTTTGTCATCCCTTGACTCTAAGAGCTAAGAGCACTCTCTGAATCTTGCCGGAATTAAGGAGTTGGCAATACTTGAATTGCAGTTTCTTAAGTGAATGATTACTTTTGTAAAATCACACCACAAAGTAGCCAGCAGTTTATTGTGCATGTTGAAAAGGATTTTAACATAAATGGATCCCTGTTAATGTATTAATTTTATAGGTACTAAAAGAATTAAAATGTTAATTTATCTCTTTTTTTACTTGTAAAAACATTGTAGAAACACTAAACAATACCAGTACACAACCAGCACAGCTTCCTGCACGCCTGCATTACAGGTTTTTTTTTTTTTAAACCAAATCAATAAATCCATTTAATCAATTTTCTCAAAATTCTTTTTCAGTTTGGGGTAACAGGCACCCACAATGCACATTTAACAATGGTCTGCATGATAAATAACAATGAAAACATACAGGGTATTATTTTTTGTCTGTGACAACATTCAGACAATCACAAGCAATAAATTCTAAAGTATAAGCTTGTTACCAGAGTCAGGTATACACACACTGGCCACTTTATTAGGTACACCTTGCTAGGTACCCATTTTGCCTTCAGAACTGCCTTCATGGAATATATTGAAGAAAGTGCTGGAAACATTCTGTAGAGATTTTGATTCATACTGACATGAGAGCATCATGCAGTTCCTGCAGGTATGTTGGCTACATATCTATGATTCAAATCTCCTGCTCTATCACATCCAAAAGGATTGAGATCTGGTGATTATGGAGGCCATTTGAGTACAAAAAACTCTTTGCTGTGTTCAAGAAACCCTTCTGAGATTACTTTAGTTTTGCAACATGGCACGTTATCCTACTAGAAGTAATCATCAGAAGACGGGTACACAGTGGTCATAAAGGGATGGATGTGGTTAGCAACAATTCTCAAGTAGGCTGTGGTATATAATTAAATTATTTAGAAATGATACTCAAATGGTGCTATGGGGACCAAAGTGTGCCCAGAAAATATCCTCCACACCATTACACCACCAGTCTGAACCATTGATACAAGGTAGAATGGGTCAATGCTTTCATGTTTACGCCATATTCTGACCCTACCATTAAAATATTGCAGCAGAAATCAAAATTCATCAGACCATGCAATGTTTGTTCAATCTTCTATTATCCAGTTTTGGTGAGCCCATGTGAATTGTAGCCTCAGTTTCTTGTTCTTAGCAGACAGGAGTGGCCCCTGGTGTGGTCTTCTGCTGCTGTAGCCCATCTGCTTCAAAGTTCAACGTGTTATTTGAGTTACTGGTACCCCTCTCGCAGCTTGGACAAGTCTGGTCAGTATTCTGACCTTTGGCATCAACAGTGCATTTTTGCCCAGAGAGCTGCTGCTCACTGGATATTTTCTCTTTCTCAGACCATTGTCTGTAAATCCTAGAGATGGTGTGCATGAAAATCCCAGTAGATCAGCAGTTTTGGAAATACTCAGACCAGCCCATCTGGCACCAACAACCATGCCATGATCAAAGTCACTTTTAATCACCTTTCTTCCCCATGCTCACTTTCAATGTCAGCAGATCATCCTGACCATATCTATGTCACTAGGGTGACCGTGACTCAACCTTGCAACCCACCACCTGAACAGAGTTACCAGACAAGAGGAATAGCCCACTAAACTAAAGACCAGCTGCTCCCACATTTTGGGGAACTAATCATATTCCTGTCCTAACTACCAGCGGATTTCGTTACATCCACATGCCTAAATATGTTGAGCAGCTGCCTTGTGATGGGCTGATTAGATATTCGCATTAACGAGCAGCTGAACAGGTGTACCGAATAAAGTAGCTGGTTAGTGTATATAAGTGTGGTAATTACACAGTGTAGTTGTGTTCTGTCACCTCATGATGTTTGATAAAGTAGACAGTGGTCGCAAACGAGTGGCTCTTTTTAAGATACTATTTCAGTTTTAATATACTTGTGTGTCCGTAATTAAAAACGTTTAGTTGTATACACGTTATACTAAACATTTCCCATGTTTTTCATTTATACGTCTAGTTGCACTTATTCGTATTTCCATCTTATATATAGGTTTTCAATTTAGATGTTTAGTGTCAAATATAAAAGCATTTAATATTTTATACCCTATTCGGTTTATGCTGCGATGTATCTAAAGGGGAAAATGTATAAAACTGACTTCGTTGTTGAGTTACGTAAGTCACTGCGGTAAAAAAGTTTTCGTGCTTCATATTTTTCAACGCGGTTTTCAAAACCTTTAAGACTGAAATTGCTGCAGACCTTTTCCACGGAAACAATTAGCTATTCCTTAAAGTAATTCTAGATAATTGATAACATATTCGGGCCGTCAGTTCAATGACACAGAATATGGGATCAAAGAGAATCATACCATCTGTAACGTATTGAACAATCACTTCCACTTGCGCGCGTACGAAGATGAATGGAAAGTCAAAGTTAGACTACAAATGGGGACGTTTCTGAGTCGATACATATTTTCTGCGAAAAACGTTCTTTCACGATTAGACAGGTTGAAGTAGATCGTAACTAAGTAAACACGCCTGTAACATGCGCGAACCGTTAGACACTTCTTTTGCTTTATTATTAATAGGTTTTCACATTACCCATATCATACAATATATAGACTGAAAATGCTATAAAGATACCTTAATTTCTTAACAGGTCTACATAAAGACAGATATCACCATCCTGATTTATTAGTATTAATTGATTAAATAAAAGGCTTATTTTGTCCCTTAATTACAGCAGTGTTATACAAAATTTTCTACATGATTTTTGGCTGGAAACCATAAACTTGTCTGATGGTTCTTTGAAATTCATACCTAAGGATAGGGTGGGAGGGGTTAAGGTGGTTTTATAGGACAGATGTCTTATTCTAAACTTCAGGCTATAACCAAGCACCAGCTCTCCAAATTTTTGATCAATATTGACAACCCCCCACTGTTTTCCTTTCAGGTAGCCTGCCCGTAATTGCAACAAGCAGCCGATCAATCAATCTTTTTTTATTAATTGCTATAAATCTTCACTAGAAAAAGAGAGATAAGATCTAACTTATGACTATCACGTACAATAAAACAATAAAACATATTAGGTAATTTTTCATTTTGTCCCAATTAAATACAACCGTAAGTGTAAGACACAAGGGAGGAGATTAGATAGGCGCCTTATAGTGCTACTGGTTGATACCAGATACTAGAAGGAGGTGGCTTTGTTGTTAAAGATAGAGCCTTTGACAAAATGGGTGGCTTCTCAGGTCTTTGAAGTTACACTGCTGAACCTTGAAACATCACTTTTAACAGTAAATGCATCATGAAAATGTATAACTTACAACCATTACATTGCTTATGTAATTGAAAACATAACTTTAAGCAACTACAAAATCCTAAAGTTGGAAAATTTGGTCACGTAGTCTGCCTTTTACCTTATTGGTCATTTGGTCATTCACCCAGTTAGTGAGTCAGGCCATGTGCCCATTGTGACCAGATGTCAGCATGGGCGTAGTGGCCATGGTGTTAATGCAGCTCACCAGTAGAGACTGAAGTGCTGGTCTGAAAGCTGTGCGAGCAAGACATGTTTGGTCTTCCAGCTGCAGCTCTTTCATTCCAGCAATGACTACTGATCCCCTCCAGCTCTCCCAGGGGGAGGAGGTGGAGAGGAGACATAAATATATACTGGTAAAAAAGAATGCTTCAAGGGTACATTGTATATTTGAAAGCAAGAACCACAACAATGCAGTTCTTGTCAACAACAGAAATCTCAGGCTTTAATTATAAAGGGTGCCACATCTTTGTACAGTTCTTTTCACTTTCCTTCCTTTTTTCACGTTGTTTGGTTTCTGTTCTTGAATATCTTTCTGATTTTAGCTTTTCTCAAAGTTACTAACTATATATATATATATATATATATATATTTGAAACTGATTTTGTTAATCATTTAATTTTAGCAGTTATTAAAACTTGTACTGCTATTTCACATTCAGTTTTTACACATATGGTGCAATTATTCGTCTAAAAAAGTTACAATAATACATATCTTGATGTTGCCTGGACTAAAATTAGTTTTCGCGTTGTCAGAAGTGATCTTTATTTGCAGCTTGTATTGGTGGTTTTGTAACTATTTTTGGGTTATGAGAAAATGTGCATGGATTTTTGACAGAAGTGTGTGGATTCAAACATAATGTTTCAATCCAGATGCTGACTACCATTACATCATCACACATACACACATACACCAACAAGATCACTATCCCTGACACCCCCCCCCCCACAGTCAGAAGGGGATAAAGATGGAGCTGTAGATCCAATAAAACAAGCCTTTTCCTGTGCCACATCAAAGATGTGAAATTGGGAGGGTGGGAAACCAGGAAAATGGTATCCTCACGGGTCACACAAAGAGGTCAGGGGTCAGTTGAGGTCATTAAAACACCATTAAAACAGAGCACAGTGGTAGAGGTTTTGAGGGGGTATGCTTTTAGGGGTCATGAATAATGGAAAAGACCATTCCCCCTGTATAAGGATTCAAACCCCCTAAAATAAGTCTCAGTTGACCTGGCTCCCACGTATTCTGTATAATTTGCAGAAATTGCCTTTCTAAAGTAACATCAGCATTAGTGAAATAATACAATGTGATGCTAGAAATATGCATCATTGACAACCTCCATAAAAGATGATGACAAAGAAATGCAGTACACTTGCAAAATTCCCAGACTATATTCTGAAATATATCAGGATGGATACTCATTGGTGTAATGTGCATGAGGCTTTTTGACTAACTGGAGCTGACCACTCCTATAAGTGGTATTTTGTCATAAATAGCAAAGACTCACGAGAGGTGTTAGTAGCTTCAAGAAGAACTGTTTAAGCTCTACTCATCTTGACCTGTGTGTGTGGGACTGTTAAGAGACTGTTGAGAGGTTCCTCAGAGTGGGAAGAGCAAATGTCATTCCATATTTTAAAATCCCTGCAACATCTGAAGCCAGGATGATTTTGGCATTAGGAACCTCACAGTCTGTCTCATTGAAAGGAATGTAAATTTACATACATTTTGAGGTTCAGAAAAATATTTTTCAAGAGAAACTTCTTAGGCTAGGTTTCTGTTCTTGACAACCACAGTTTGTTAGTGGGTTTAAGGAGGAAGAAGGCTGGGTTTAGGAAGTGAGAAAGAATGAGGATGCCTTTAGATTCAGGGATAAGAAAGAAAGAACCCAGTTAGTGAAGAACACAGTTATCCATCGACCAACCTTGCCACGTGTGACCACACTGATGGATTCCTGCAAACACCCAGAGAGAGAGAGAGAGAGAGAGCACCCTCTAAGCTGGTTTATTTTATTAAGCCCTGATCATTTCCAACTCTGCATCCACTCCATCATCCAGCTCATGCGCCAATACCACTACTGAGCTGAGCACCAGGCCAAGAAGCCAAAGAAGCCCAATCAGCAGGGCCCAGTGCTGCTTAATGGGCACCAAGTCCCAGCTATCGATTAAGGCACCGACCTGCAGCGCTACCCCCACCCCTTCATTAACCTCAGAACAATAGCTTTCTTTTGCTTTACAAATGTGTCTTGTTACCTTCCTCCCTGGTCAGAGGGATGGAGCAAAAATCAATCCTGGCTTTGCAGACTACTTTGCCCAGGAGGCCTGCTTGGCTTATTTCACACCTCATCAGCAGAGAAGAGTCAGAGAATGTTTGCAGATAAATATTTGTTAGTTGTTCTCAAAGGTCTTTTGAACAATGTTTACTGTGCCCAGAAAAATTTATCTACATTTAGATTTCCGGCATAGGACATGTAGCTAGGGAGACTACGGGATCAAGAGTAAAATGCAGTGTGAACATTGCTCTTGTACCTTTGAAATGAATATCTAAACTGGACTATTTTTCTTAAGTGTTCAGTTATAACTGAAAGCCTGAAGTACATAAAATATTTATTTAAATGAATGGCGGCATAATTGACATAGATACAAGTATTAATTTCATAAATTAAAACTGTGGAAACAACACATTTTTACGGCTCTTTAAGACAAACTCTTTTTTATTCTGATTCCTGCACCACCTTTCACAGACAGCCAGATGTCTGAGCAGAAGGGGGCCTGGCACCCGATTGGTTCATGTAAGGAAGGCACGCTGGGGGTCAAAGGCCATCCTGCCTTTGGTGGGAGCCACCATCTGTCTGTGACTAAGTGTTGGCCTTTTCTCTGAGAATTTTAACAACATGCTCAGTTATGTCCCTCAGACACAGCAGTGGTGAAAGATGCTCCAGATAACATTCACAACCAATTTCAAAGTGGACATTGCTAAAGGGTCTGCATAAGAAACTGACCTCCGATATCCCACAATCCTCTGCTTTACCATAGACAAACTTGACATATCAGTAAGGGTAAAATTAGACTCCTGATGAATTCTGACATGAAATAAACCAGTTAGTTCACCATCAATGACACTTTTTTGAAGTCAAGAGATATCAGTGTATTTCACTGGGTTTAAGATGTCAGTCATTTGCATATTGGTAAGCAACAACAAACAACAAACAAATGGGCAGTGGTTAGTTTTAACCTCAACATTTTAATTTTCATCCCATAGCAGTTGTTTTGGTATTTTATTATTTTGCCGAATACGGTATTCCAAATCAGTCATATGGTAGTGTCCATGCAGTGGTACATTTTTTAATATGCTCAGTCAGCTACTATGGACATACCTCTCCCATGGAAGATTTAGGTTCAGATTTGTCTAAACCTAGTTCCCATAGCAACTGTAGTTGCTGAATGGCTACAGGAAAACTTTAGGATACCTGACACAGGTACCTAATAGAAAAGTTGCTGATACTCTTTTTTTCTTATTAAAACTGCATTCTGACAGCAGGGTTTTAAATCATGTCTGACCTGACACAAATGGTCAATGCTAATGTATTGCAGCATAGACTCAGTAGCAACACATGTTATGTAAAAAAAAATCTGCAATAAATAGAAAAATAAATAAATTAGAACTATTCAAATCACAATGTAGTTAATTAGGTCCGTAGTACTTTTTAAGTCCTGCCATTGATGCTGACTGACGTGCTGGTTTGAAATGGAGTAATGTAACTGACTGCTACTTCATTATGATGCACAATAGTGTGTGTGTGTGTGTGTGTGTGTGTGAGTGTCTGAGGGGGAATATCATGAGGTAGTGATGGGGTGGAGGAAGGGAGCATGGAAAGTGGGCCACTTTGACGGATATCCACAGCTTCTTTTGTTGACCACGATAGCGGAGAGCTCGTGTGTATATACAGCATATGTGTATGTGTGTGTTTGTGTGTTTCTATCTGCAGAGATGTGGTCCTAATGATCCCTATTGATCAAACGGAGGTGGACAGCAGACATTTATCTCTGTCTCCATAGGGAGGGGAGGAGGGCAGACACATGTTCCTGTTTCGTGTATGACACAGTGGCTGACAGACCATGCATTTGTTACAGAGCACACATACCAGTCTGTGCTAGAAAGGTTGCATGTGTCTGTGCATGCCAGCAGAGAAAAAACAATGCATGTACTCTTGTGTATGCAGCAGAGAGAGAGAGAGAGTGCGTTTATAAACCTCTGAGTGTCAACGCATGTAAGTTCATGCAGACATGAGGGTTCAAACGTACTTAAATTAGTGTGCCTCTGATCTTAATGAGAACTTGTTGAAATCTGTGCACAGTGACATAAACCCACCAATCTCTTCCTTTGATGACACCTGAATTACAGAAGGCATGATGATGGTACACAGACATGTCCACTGCATTTGTTTGTGTCAACTGTATCTCCTGCTAATTAGCTGTACCCTATACTACCAGTGGCTGTTGTTGGGCTTAGATATAATACACTGCATTGTTAAACTGCTAATGGGAGTGTGATATTATTGTGCCATGTTACAGTTCCTCTGTTTAGATACTGTGACCTTTTGTAAAGGGATTCAAGTGCATGTAACTGGTCTGCTAATAGTTTGCATAGCGATACACTCAACAGCTCAGACAAACATGCACAAGCTACATTTCCTCTTCATTTATACATTATTAAAAAAACAGACATGAAATCGCAGGGATGGATTCAGTGTTAGACAAGACAGGCACACATACATGTAAACGCACAGATGTAAACAGACAATCCCCAAATGGACGGAGCTATGTTTCTCCTCTCCGTGTACCTAGGGTGGTAACCTGGTTACACTGTTTATATGTTGTGCTGTGAGGATGAGTGTGGTCCCCAGTGAGGTCTCCACTGTTTTATACTAAAACCTGAGTTAGTGCCTGGCCCTGATATCTGTGGGCCTGGATGGAGCAGAACCCACAGGGTAGGGAGAGCGAAGGGGGATTTTTTTAGCCCTCTTCCTATGGGGCTTTGGCCAAATGACTGGGTGTAGGATGGCGTTTAATTAAGCACATGCTTACAATGGGAACCTGGACTTGATGGGGGAAATTTAGTGTGGGACATGGCGGCTGGAGTAAGCTTATGATTTCATCATAGCCCTTTTTATTTGTGTATGTGTGTGTGTGTGCGTGTGTGCCCGGGCTATTTCTCGGCATATGTCTAACTGGGCGCAAGATGACTTGAGTGTGTTTGCTGACTTAAGCCAATGTGTGGGTGTCTCTCTAACAGGAATGTGATCCATGACAGCAGTGTCGCTACTGAACAAGGTTGTTAGCCCCCCCCAACATGTGAGAAAGGGGCCCCTCCCACCCTCTTGGCTTCCTCTATCACATCACAGGGAAGAAGACAAGAGAGAGAGAAAAAGAAAGGGAGTGGCTTCTTTTAGACATTCTTCTTTCCCAGCAACCAGGAAGCTCAACAGATGAAACAGGGATAACCCTGAGGAAAATTCTTTCATCATCTTATTACCGACAGGCTTTATGGATGGGTGTGTGGGGAAAGGGGGACATTACTACACATACTGAAAGGATGGGCATGATCTGAAAAACTGAAAATTACCTTTGTGCTTCCTCCAAAATTCAGTGTTTTGATATACTGATAAGCAGGACTCTGTTGGTGTGTTAACATGCTCAACAGTTCTGATGTTGATGTTTTGATGGTTATGCAAAGAGCCTTTTCACCACCTTTTCTCCACACACAGGGTGGGTTGACACATGGTGACACCCATGCCATCCTTGTGACATCTTTGACTAACTACTTTCAATTTCAGCACATTTTCAAGGATTCCTGGGCCACATTAATATACCCTTATATATTCATTCAATCAGAGTGAAGGGCAAAGTGATGGTTAGTATGACAAAAAAGTGTTCTAATGGACCGCAATCCCCTGATTTAAATTAATTCATATAATTACTGTGTACCGATAAATAGTTTAAAAAATCATATCACTAATTAGATTATTTAAAATGAGAACAATAATATGTTCCTAATGAAAACCCCATATCAATTCTCCAGAATGTCACTAAAGCACTGTGAAATACCTATGCACCAATCAACCCATGATGTCCCCAAGATATATAATACTTCAAAGCAAGGGCAATGTACATGGGGGGAACCGAGCATGATTCCAAGGGCCCATGACTGACAGGGGCCCTCAAAAATTAGGACAGCATAACATTAACATTTCAACATAATATCAGATATTTGTTCCGGGCCCAAAAATCTCTAGCGGCTGCTCTACTTCAAACAAAAATTACCTAATTATCAAAAATTGAATGGGGGCAATAATAATAAAGACCAGGTTTCTGTAAGCAGGGAAACATTGAATACAGTACTGCACAATCTCATATGCTGTACACAGTTACAAATAGTGAACAATTAAATTTAAGACAGAACAATCAGTGTACCCAACAATTTAAACAAGGGATTTTGCTGTAATAATCAGTTACTCCACTCACTGATACAAAAATACTCCATATAGCAGGTTTTGGTGACTGACTGTTTCTGTTGCCTTTCTTTACATCCATACAGCACACAGATGGCAGAGAGAACATCAGCTGGAAACAGCTGAGGGTAGAATTGCTAAGCATATTATTTCCATGTGGATAATTTTTAAAACTTTGTTGAATGCACTTAAATTTTGTTATAGTGAATTTTCAGTTCAGATTCCAAAATGGTTGTGAACCTTTATATCAAAGAAATTAGACTTAAAAGAAAAATCAAATATCAAGCAATGCCTGTATATTATCTAGGTAAAAATGTTATATGGAGGATAATAGAATGTTATGGTTAAATAATAGTAAAACAAAAAAGCAGTGGTGAAAAAGATAAATTGAAAAAGACTTTGGAAGAGGATTTACACTGGAGGCATTATTATAGGCTACAACATGCTATATCTCATAGAGGGGGGAGTAACATTCATTTCAAGAAAAGACATTATACAGCCACAAATGAGATAGAAATGGGGGTGTGGTTGAGTTATGCAACCCTACATGGATTAGAAAAGTGTGCAAATTTATAGTAGCACAGAACACAACCAAAAATGTCCCTGATATAGTATCATATATACTGGTGACTGACAAAAATGAAACCTTGATTACGATAGTTGCAGACATGTTCATATAAAATTTTTGGACAAAGCATTTTAAATCAAATATTTATTTTTTTCCATCTTTTGCACAAGATGTTTCATCCATGACTTTAAAATTAACAATCCCTTTGGATTACATATTAATTTATCATATCAATTGTGGGTGTTGCAGGAGGTCTGGAGTGCAACCCATGCAACACAAGGGCTCAGACAACATACTGCTTCCTTTAGGGTGTATCTCACACACAGGCCATTGACTGATGCAAACACAAACTTCACTGGAAATTTTGAGTTCCAAATTCACCTGAACAATCTTTGGATTTCATCCATTTTTGGACTACATCGCTCTTTGGACTGCAAGAGACAACTGAGAGGAAGCCTACACAAGAATGTGAAAAAAATTCTCTTGGCTGAGACATGGAATTGGATCCATGATCCTGGATGTGTGAAGTGGTTTTATTGGATGCTTTGTCTTTGTTTGACAGATGCACAATATGTGCATTTCCAGGACACCTCAGAAGGATGTGGAGCCTCTGGATGTGCACTCTCTCTCAGAGTGGGTATTCCTGTGGTGCTGAAACCCCCCACTGTGCCACCGGAGTACCAACCCAAAAATAGCCCTGCTTCTAAACTGCACCCGCCTCAGGAATCACAGTCGCCCCTGGAAACCAGCAGCCCGCTGCAGTGTAGGCAACACAATGGGGAAGGAGATCCTACTGGTGCAAAGTTAGCTGAAGCAAAATAGAAGCTAAAATGGAAACCAATTAGAGTAGGAGATTCAGGATGCTGACACTGGGTTTTCAGGGCATAGAGGAGAAGCCGCCCACGGCCGCAAGGGGCGAGTGAGGAGTGGCCCAGCTGCGCCAAACAGTTGACAAACCTGAATTTAGAAAGGCCAGCACAGTGTAAAGGAAGCCTGGCTCTTCTGTGTCCAGTTACCATTATCGATCCACAGCCTCTGGCTGGCGCCCACAGGCATGGTGATGTGTGTTCATGCGAGTGTCGCTGTGGAGGAAGGAGGCAGCTTCAATGTATAGTGGCTGTAGAAGGGGGAGACCAAAAATGAAACAGTTAGTGGATTGTGTGTGCATGTCTGAAAACTGAAATGTGTGTGCTGGGAGGGAGGGGAGGGGCTACTATTACAGTTCACACTAGATGGAAACCAGTGTATGTGTTAACCTGAGAGTGTAATGATGTACATTGGCCACCTAGTTTTGATGTTATAAAAACAGCGTGTTTGATCCAAAATAACTACTTCCTCTTTTATACCACATTCTTTTATACCAAGAAACAACTACAGCTTGCAGGGGCAAACAAACCAGGTTTGGGGACAGGTGGAGCTGGAATTGTACCACTATTGGGAGAAAACACCAGGTGATGAAAATGTACCTTCCTGAATTGAGTGTAATATCAGTTCAGCTGTTCTAAACAGTAGGAATCACCAGATATGTTACAAATACTGAATGCACAAAATTGCCTAAAATACACCAATATAAAAACCTCTAACTGTGGTGGGTTGGTGCCCCACCCTGGGTGTCCCCTGCCCTGCGCTCTATGTGCTCTGGGATGGGCTCCAGGTTTCCCCGCGACCCTCACCAGGAATAAGCGGTTAAGATAATGGATGGATGGATGGATATTTTATTACCATTTAAATAGCATAAATTGTACATTATTCCTGCAGACTTTCTGGGGGTTCCTCTACCATACTGCATTTACCTACTCTACCATAGCCACACCGGTAATCTGGACATTCTGACAATTGCCAAAGCGGCAGGCCAACCTAGTGTGCGGACGACCGTCAATCGTACTAACCATAAAATACACAATTGGTTTAAAGCGCGCACGTGCCCAATATATTAATGGTTGGTAGATCCTCCCAGCCCCCCACCGGACAACAATATTCAGAAGACATTTGGTTTGACCAGCACCCCACCCCCAACCCCAGATTGTGACTTGTAAACTCCATGGCGACAATTATTGCTTTAACGTGAATTTTATGATTAAATGTTCGTATAATGACAAAAGTACACGATATTACATGACATCATACCACTGCCTATCTATTATTCTTAGTTCGTTTGCAACGTAGTTTGATCTAATAGATGCTTGCGTTTTGTACTGGTCGTATGTAAATGCAGTATATGTCATTTATGTCATACATTACAGTATGTATGACATAACATACAGTGTGTGAAGCGCAGTTCCGCCTCGGGGGCTTATGTTTCTGCAAGCCTGTGGTAACAAGAAGACTGCCAGATTGTTTATATAGCCTTAACGTTTCTTCTTATTTTTTAAAAACAACGTGAGTCTTACAGCGGAAAGCATCAAATTTGCAACGGGAGCTTTTTTTTTTTTTTAAATAAAAGGGTAATTTGTTCAAGCTTTCTTGGATCACTCAAATTGACTGAAATACTTAAAAAGTGCATCTAGTAAGAAGATCATAATCGGTTTCCCATATAAATTGTCCTGGTAAAAATAGTTCAAATTTTATTTTACCGAGAGCTTGAACGAATGCTTGGAATAAATAAAACGCCAGTCTGGACCTATGAGAAGTAGTCTTTATTTTGTTTGGAAGACAACGGTATACAATTTCTGTGTATATTTTGTAATTAAAGACAGCAGTGACTTATGGTATTAACTTCGTTTTCAAAACATAGGTAATACATTTTTTAAATCATTTGTGTTATTAGCATTACATTTAACAGCGTTTACCAATCGTTAGTCGGCAAAAAATAAGTGACTATATGTAATATATAGTTATTTAAACATTCAGATTGACAATTTTAAAATTAGGCAAATAAAAAAATCTGCAGAATGTGCATGGACTCTTAAATCGTTTAATGGTATATAAAATATTTGAGTAAAAAAAAGGTTGAAAAGCGCGATTTTTAAACATAGCCACTTGTAAGTATAATGTTTTCAGGCGTTGACCATCGTCGCTCTCCAATTCTCTGAGAATACTCCATTTTTGCAGAAAATTAATCCATCACCTAACTAGCTATCGCCTTTCTACCGCTTTGTCTACTTTATTAGCTCCGGTGGAAATGCACTGCTGACCGACGTTTTAATTCAGACCTAAAAATGGAATCTGATATTTTATTTTTACTATATTCTTAAATACGAGTATATAACTCCAGTAACCCATTGTACCGTGTGTAAGCGTATTTACAGTTTTTCAAATTAATCTATCGTTTTTCAGAGATTTGGGCATGCAAGTATGTATGTACTCGTAATTCAAACTGAACAGATGTTAATACATTCCACAATGCCAAATTTGCATTTTCAAGCAGGACAAAACGTAAGCAGTACAGTGTAGGCAAAATGATCAAGCAGGCGTTGAAAGCACTTAGAAAGAGACGAACGACTAGAGCCACCCAGTGGACAGTCTTGGTTCAACGCAATTTAAATAGCCTTTTCGTCAACTGTAATATAGTGCTGTATTGAGAACAGTTGTACAAACAGGATAATTTTACGAAATCAAATTAAAGTGGTAAATGTAACTGTTAAACTTTACTCAGGTGCATCATCATGGTTGAAAAAACTGTGTAAATTGGTCATATTATTGAGAACGACGATATCAAGCGGCATATCGATATTGCCAACACCTCAAAACAGACATTAGGACTATCATGTATATAACGATGTCCATTTTTTTCCATTATCGTGAACAATTTGACAAATGCATTGCGTTTGCATTTCTAACGGTTTTCGCGCGTTACAGTACATAACTAATTTGATTGATGCAATTTAATACATATAATTAATCTGAACGTAATTGATGAAGTCGTTGTCCAATTAAAGTAATGGGACAACAACATTTATTTTAAAACGGCGAGTGCGATTCCCAGGGCGTCGAGATTTACGACCAAGGCTATTTTTGGGTTGGTCCTGCCGAGTCACGACTGTGGTTTTTTGATCGCTCTGCGAATGCTGAAACTTAACAGTGCCTACCGGGGCTGGGGGCCTTCGAATTATTTCGAGTGTGTTCTATAATTTTAGAATCAGAAATCGTGTAGTCCAGACGGAATCGAAATACCATGTGTACTTAAGGTTTTAAAATTTTGTGAAGCTCACATTTAATGTAGACAGTAATCCGTCATAGAATGCATAATGTCCATTGATTTTTCAAGGAACTTGCGCAAACCTAGTCAAAGTAGGCAAATAGTAGTCTACAGCCGTAAGTGGAACCAGAAACATTTCCTATTATATAGACTCACTGCAGTTGTAATATACACATGTACTGTAGTAATGCTTCGTATATGGATTAGGCCAAAGCATGAACATAATCAATTTTAATTTTTTATATTGTGGTATCAGAATTACGTAGAAAGGAAACAATTATCTATACATAGGCATATGTGCAGAATTTAAATAAAATAAACCAATGCTCTTTGAACAATTGATTATAGCCTTTGCTTAGTAAACAAAAATATGCCAAACTTTCTCCCTCCTTCCCCATCCTCAAATACAGAACATAATGTTTTGGTGCGTGGTTTTATTGTAGAGGTTTCTGCAATGCACATTTATATGCATTCAACTACAGAGCAGACATTGCACTAATGACGTTTAACTGGAAGTTCAGTTAAAATATGGCCATCATTATGTCCATTGCTGTCCTTGTTTGATAAGTGTTCGTTATTGCCAATGACTAAATGATGATTTAATGGTGACTAAAGCCAATACATGAATCATATATAACGAAATAATTATAATTAATAACCAGAAATAATTTGTACTGTTGTGTTTTAACATAAGGACACCAACACTGAAGAGTGATGTAAAGTTAACACTGGCAGAGTTAGCGTTTCTTAACAGAGTAACTGCCAGGTGACGTCATGTCTTGTCTGTGAGAAGGTGCGGGATTTACCTGTTGCCTCAGGTAACATAGGAAAGAAGGTGGAGTACAGAAGTTGTCGAGTTGGCCGCCGGATCGGACAGAAAGCTGGACTTCTAAAGAACCTGTCCCCAGTTTACCCATCAGTTTGAAAGCAGCGCCAACCGCTGACTAAAACAGTCAGGAAAGACGCAAACCGCAGGTAAAACGACTTGCAAGACAAAAGGAAGAATAAAAACATTAACTTCCGGAATTAAGAAAAGGGAACAAAGTATTCGGGAATTTACGTTGTCCGAGTCTTATGCGGTAAGTGCAACTGCTAAAGTAAAATTAAGTGGCAAGTCGATCCGTATATCTACAATAAGTGAAACCAATTAGTATTTACAAATGAATGGATGGAGTTTAATGGAGACTGGAAAGTTCGATAATGACGGCAGAAACTGAAACTAATTTAATATAAAATTATGTTTGGGTTGCGTGGACGTTCCATCGTACAGTTCTCGTGGACTGCGAAAACCAGGGTTTAATCATGGTTTTTTCGCTCCCAGTTTGCCAGTTTAAAGCGTTTTCACTTGGGACGATCGGTCTGCGACGCCTTTTTTAAATAGTTCAACATGTTAAACAACTCATCCACGATTATATAATTTGTGCGAATTTGATTTCTGCCAATTCAGATTCCTTTTACTGAGTGACGGTGTTGTGTGCTGCACTAATTATGGTACAAGTTCTTTTGCCAAAATACATTTAATTTTAAAACTTTCAACCGACAGTTTGCGTTGTATGACACTTATTTCGGCACTGTTTTCATTATTCCATTTCAAAGAACACAGCTACTCTAATCCGATGCCGTGAATTAGATGCCCGCTGGCTAGAACAGAAAGCAACAGGAGTTATTTCAAAACCAACTCCGCAATCAATCCCCCTCCCCGAATACCAGCTACAGCTAAAATGTAAAATTTAACCCTGATTGGGTGTATTTGCACTTTAAGTTGAATACTTTAATTATTCTGCAAACTAACCTCATTGGTAGAATGACGTTGCAAGCAAAGTCATTGTTAGCGTCCTTTAATTATAAACATCTATATTTAAAATCTATCAAGTAACCTCCTGACAATGGAACGCCAAAGAAAATATTTGAATTTAACACAACAGGGCAATTAATACGTTATCACAATATTTAGTCTCATAAAAATGACCATACTTCGTGAGCTGCAGTTCTGATGTTTGTAAAACGAATCAATTTGAGAAGTATACCATAGTTTAAACGGGGCAAGGTTTATTCACCTAAAGTGATTCTTCACGTTAAAATGTATCGAAAGCATTTTAAGAATGTTAAAATTATCGGGAGCTTCTGGATATACGAATTAGTTTTTTTTTTTTTCTGTACAACTATCATGTCGAAAATACAGATCTACGAATATTACGACGCAGGGGTTGGGCACAAAACCAGCTTCATAACCTGGAGAATTTCCTTATTAAAATGCAAATACATACTATAATAAATAAATACTTGTTTTAAATCTGAAAAGAAATAACTTGGGACGGTGTGTTCAAATCACGCCAGAAGTTGCAGTAGGGAACGTAGCGTCCCAGCTACTGAAGCTCACGTACATTTAAAGTTATGGTGTTACGCGTAAATACGTGTAAACCACTCAGGAGCTTTGTTTGTTTGTTTGTTTTTTGTCTTGTATTGGCCTTTTCAAATTTTGAGGATATGTAAGCTGCCTCATGCACAAATTTCTGTGTTTATGGCTATTTAGTTGTTACAAGTAGAATTAAATTAATGGTGTCCAGTTCCTATCCAGGGACTAGCTGTTGTCCCAAAAGGGGTTTGCGGCCACAAGCGGGATTGTTAAAGCTCCAAATGTAATAACTACATATAATATAACAACAAAACTACTAACTGTTGATAGTCAACCTAATATTTGTTTTGAAGTTATTTAAAAGTCAATAATTTTTATGCAGTATACATGCATATTATTGTTATTGTTATTATTATTATTATTATGGCAATTTAGCTCTCAGAATAACAACGGCTAAAAGGCCCACATGTACGCATTTTTCACCAGTTACTTGTCTTGCATCTGGTTTGTGAAAGATTTGCTCAATAAGTTACTCATTTGTAATATATCTGCTCCAGATGACATGGAACAAACACAAAACCCCATGGGGGAATAAAAAAAGCAACATGGTTTTGATAGGTTCTCAACCACGTGTGACTCAACTTGGCATAAACTGTGATCAAATGCATTCCTAAAACAGACACTGCTTTCTAGAGCAAGGTGTCTGACTGGTATTGGTAGAATCTAGGGGAAGTCCACAGCCTGGGGCTGTGGGCCTTCAGGCTCCAGAGCTGCTTTTCAGATGTTAATTGACTGACAGCTGGCACATCGGGTGCAGCAAGGTCCTGTCCTGATAATAGTGGTATGTTGTGATGAAGATCTGCAAGTTTACTGGTCTGCACAGGCAGGGGAAGTGTGTCTGCCATGGAAACTGGTGTCTGCAGGTGTCCATGCTAGGGGAGGTGGGCACTGCCCAGCGGTGTCTATGCGTGGGGGAGGGCTTGTAGGATTGACTATTGGCATTGTTGTTTAAGTTGAGCACATTTTGATGTAAAACACATTAAGATCATGAAATACCCACTTTCTGTAGGTTAAAGATGATCAAGACAGTGAAAACCTTTAAATTTTAGACCAATAATTCTTTAAATAAATACAGATTAAGCTACTTGTTTTAACTTGGTGTGGAGTGCATATTAGTTTGGTCAGACATGTTATGAAGGCCATTTGAATTATTGTTTTAAATCAATTTTTTTGTAAGTCTAACCCAATTCCTGTTAACAGTATAAAGATGTACATAGATAAGAGACTCAAACTACAGTGCTTGAATGTATGTTGACTTTCTTCCAAGTGTAACCTTTTATCTAACCACAAGAGCCAATTACTACAAAACAACCTGACCAAGGACCTGTTTAATGACTGGAAGACTTTTTCACAATACTAGATAACTTTTAACCAAAACAAGTTTGATTGTGATAAAAATACATTTTTTAAAGTCCCAAAGTAGATTTAAACAAAATGTGCTGTAGTTTTTCTGCCCAGAGACAAGCCACCATTACAACTGCATGCACATTTTTTCCTCATGCTCCAGAAAAATGGTTGCAATTGTTACAAAATGACATATGGTATATGCCTCTCCAGGATTTATATGGTGGGCAGGAAAGAAACGTATTCAATTCAGTGTGTTTTTATATAGTGTCTTTTGCAAAAATTCTCAAAGTGCTTTTACAAGAAAAAATTAGAGTTGTTACAAAGAATTAAAAACGGGGGAATGATTGTACGAAGAGCAGCATTTCTAAGCCTGATGCACAAGTGAGGATGCTGTAACCTTCCTGTCTCTCTTGGGAATGGATTTGCTCACTCAGAGGTGTGATGGCCCTCCCGTAAGGGCTTGTGGGAGAGGAATGCTCCACGAAGTGTATAGCTGAAGGAAGATGCCAACAACCTGTCAGCAGATGAGGCAGCTGTGTTGGGTGCCAGGTGCTAGTCTCCCAGTATTCCTTGCAGCTTTCCTGAAGGAACCAGGGACTGGACGCTCTTGCTCACAAAATAAGAGAAGCAGGCATGCAGATTCATGTCATGGCATGACCACAGAGGGGACCAGAGAGAGAGAGCCAATCAGGAGCATGGAAACATGAGGTGATCATACCTGAAAATAGAAAATATGGTGTTGGTAAACAAAGAAGGTATTATCAAGAGGAGTGTTTACCTTCTAGATTTACAAACATATACATGTGAAAATTACAATTTTTATTGAAAAGCACAGAGAGCCTATGAAAATTGAATCAGTCTAGTTATGAGTAGTATTTTAACAAAGTGAGTGAAGAGAATTGCAGACATCTTCCTTGCTTTAGAATCTTTTTTCTGTCAAACCTGCTTTTGAGCAGTTGGCTTCAGGATGAACTGACTCAGCTCATACCAGTTCAGTTTGGTTTGAAAACTGGAAGGTGATTTGAGCTAAACCTGTTGGCTGACTCATTGCATGGTTTTATTTATTGTCTGTCTTGCCTTTTATCTGGATTAGTTTGTTGTTCTTCTGGAGTGATTTTTCCTGTTTCAGGACCTTTTCTCAAACGCACACACACCCCCTTAGTTTTAAGAGCATGCATTTGCAGATGTACTTAGCCTACCTACTTTGGCAAAAGCAGTCTTGTGTGCACATGTAGGCCGTGCATGTGGAAAGTATAATTAAAAATTTGCATGCAGCTTTTCTGAATCAAGAAAGTTGTTTCTGCTCTCTTCTGCATGAGGTAGCCTCCCACTGCCTGATGGAAAGGGTTTGGTCTTGTGCTGGTTTGGAGAAAATTCCATGAGTCATTTTGCTGAATAACTGACAAGACTCCTGCAGTGAAATTTAAGTATCTCTAACCTGAACCCATTACTGCCATGGTGCATGTTTTCCTGAAACATCCAGGGGTTTTTGTGTTCAAATTAAGTCAATGTGTGCAAAATGTTTTCTGTTGAAATTCTGATGAAATGCCTGCCTGGACACGTAGAGGAATTTATAGTTGCTTTAACATTTTTACACTTTAACATGCATTACTGTGACCAAGCAAATTATACAGTGGACTGTGATGTTTAAAGACAATGGTACAGTGTTAAAGTCTTGTTTGTACCTCTTGGTCTTGGTGATTTTATTTAAACGATGTTCATTCATTTCATTTCCAAGGTTGCCGTTACATGCCATGGCTGTTTGTTATGGTTATTCAATTCAGTTCAATTCATTTTTATATAGCGCCGTTCTCAAGAGCATGCCTCGAAGTGCTTTACACAGAAAATTGAAGAAATAAATACAAATGAATGAAGGCAGACAACAACGGAGGAGAGTAACCAAAAACTCCGCAGTGTGGAGAAAAATAACCTCTGGGGGCCCAAGGTTGACTGGCTGCCCAGCCCCTCCTGGGCATCCTAACATTACAGAGAGTGGTGATACTTATAGAGAGTTGGATTGTTCCAAGTAATTTTATATGGTTATGATGTGCCTCTGATTACTTTGCTCACAGGATGCTGCACTGGCAAGCCTGTTTCTGAAAGATGTACAGGTGCTGGTCTAATAAAGCTCTCCCCTCATTTCCACCTCTCTTATCAGGCTCTGGACGTGCTGAGCCATGCCTGGCCACAGCACACGGGGTCCCCAGAGCTCCCATCACCAGTCGCGCTATGTCAGCCGCCCTGAGGCCATGGGCTACCGCCAAGCACCCACTTTCTCCAGGGACAGCAGCACTAGCCAGGACTTAAAACGTGAGCTGTGCTCCGATGGCCCCACTGTGGTCGAACCACGGCGCTCCCACAAAGTCCACCCTCGGCTGGCCAATGGGTATGAGCCGGAGATGCTGGGCTTCGTGCCGGGCTCGGCGGACTCTGTGGCTCCGGCTCCTCCGTGTGGGCCCTGCAGTTCGCTTGGAAGCTGGGGCAGCTGTGCTTCGTTTGTCTGCTGTGTGCTGACTTGCGGTTTGTACGGTGGCCCAAAGTCCTGCCGTGCCCCTGATGAATCCTCTACGGACCCTGAGCTGGGCTCCAAAACCTCCCCCTCAGTTCCTAAAGGAGACCTGGAGGGCCACACAGGGGGTCTTGCTCCCAATGGCCTGGCCATCAGTAACCCGACCTGCGGGGTGCCCTTGGAGTCAGTCCCTAAGCCTGCAAAATTGCCTGCCTTCGACAGCTTCCGCTATGGAGACGTGTGTATTGGTGGCCAGAAGGTACGCTATCAGGAAGTCGTCAGCGGTCCCTCGCGGAGAACCCGTCCCACTGGCGCTGGGTGCCCCAAGGGGGAAACGCAGCGGCCCATCAGCAACACGAGCATCTATTCACGGGAGGATCTAGACCTGGACGATCTAAGTGACAGTGGAACAGACATTGATGCGCTAATTCGGCGGAAGCTTCTGGAGCTATACAAGCTGCACCAGATTGAGCAGCTGGCCCAGTGCACCTCGGATTCTTCCTTTTCCCGGCGCACAAATGAGATCAGTGACCTCATCAATAGTATCGCCCAGGACTACAACCTGCAGGAGCAGGAGGCCGAGTGCCGACTGGTGCAGGGAGTCATACGCATCAGCACACGCAAGAGCAAGCGCAGTGGCCATACCCACAGGGACAGGGATCCTGTCCACCAGGAGACTGGGCAGCGGCCCAGTGGGAGGCGGGACAAAACCTTCCCTGATAGCGGCAATGACACCATGATAGACACCTTCAATAGCAATGACAGTAAGACTAATTTTGACTTGAAGTGTAATGTTTCTATTGATAGTAATGTGTCAGAGAGTCTGTAAGTTGTACTCCATTTTGTACATATAGTTACGGTAAAACGTTATTTGCCTTCAGATGATGAAATAATTTCTTAAAGAAGGCATTGCCTTTTTGCTGACTTTTTTCCTGCGTAGGATCTTCAACTGAAAATTGCAAGTAGAAGCCTTTGTATATAAAGCACGTGACTTCTAGTGGCACTCATAATTCTGTGTTTACTTCCTGCATAACTGCTTTCAGAAAGGATAAGATGTTTTGAAATTTTCACCCCGCGGCTGGTGGCTCTAAAGCCTTTATGTAAAGTGATGACACGGTGGCTTGTTTTCGGTTTGAGGAGGATGGTAACTTGAACTGTAATTTCACATCTAGCGGAGCCGGAGGTAAAGGTCTCTGAACAGACGCCCTCAGACGAGCTGGCCAGAAGGATGAGACTCCACAGTGGGCGGGGTAAGGTTTCTCAGCCTTTGTGTCATATGATTAGGGTCACATGATAAATTGAAGCATAAGTCACATTAGTCTTGCAGTACAAAAACTAGGATTAAGATTAATGAGTAACACTCAGAATATTTTGTTTGCGTGCGAGGATAGTCACCTGCATGTCCTGTTTCATGTTCCTGTTCTTGTTCGAGCATTCAAATGATTTTATTTTCCACAGCTGAAATAAATAGCAGTTCTAGACCATTTCTACTACTTCTGAATATTAAAATGAATGTTTTTCGTTTCAAGCTGAAATATGTATTCCTTTTGTCCTGCTGAGAGAGGTATATGCCAGAGTAATTACCAGACATTAGAAGTTATTTATTAGAAGCCTTGGTGATGTTGAAGCTGAGAGGGAGGGGTTTTGTGTACAATGGAGCTTTTATTTTGGACTTAAACTGGAGTGTGGGATCATGATTATGGGATGTGCCTCATCATGTCACTGAAAGGGTTTGGTTATGTTTGATATTCTAAAAAATAAATAAGTGACCTTGCCACAAAAAAGCAGAAAAACAAGTTTTAATCATAAAAAAGTTTGCAGAATAAATTGTATATTTATTGTATATTGAAAGCTGAGTAAACTGTATATTTGTACATTTATTTTAATTAAAAATTAAGTTTTTATATTAGTTGCAGTGTATATTGAGTGCAGTATTTAGGGCTAAACTAGGTAAATTTCATAAGGCCAGGT
Organism: Chitala chitala; assembly: GCA_025773905.1. Classification (NCBI taxonomy): domain Eukaryota; kingdom Metazoa; phylum Chordata; class Actinopteri; order Osteoglossiformes; family Notopteridae; genus Chitala; species Chitala chitala. The sequence continues at coordinate 4,856,290 of JABJVR010000106.1, read as the reverse complement.
CAAAAGTTGATTGGGGCCAAACACATATGGTAACCAGTCATCCTTAATAATCTACAACTTCTCATGCGCCAGTCCAGCAATATGTAACGGATTACTGAGGAATATGTGGCATAAACATTGAAGAAATGTATAGTGCCTCTTAGTACAAATAAATTATACATTTCTTTGCAGTAATAAACCTCAATATTTAGATTCATCTGTCAGTGTTAAACTAAAAATGGACTTTGAAGCATTTGTTTAACTTCAATATTAAACCCTAACCATCAATATCAGTTAGTGTGTAAAAGGAACTAACTCCTCTCTTCTGATTAAAATTTTACAATTCTGCCACCATTATAGTTGTTTTGGCTTAGAACATCACAAGGAAGGAAATATTAACTTTAGGTTACAAACTATTTTTATAACCTAATTTTCTTGATTTATACAAATGTCAATAGGAATTCCTTCCTTTAATTCCCATAGCT
>JABJVR010000106.1:4799585-4855726 GCA_025773905.1 Chitala chitala | reverse complement strand
GTGTGTGTGTGTGTGTGTGTGTGTGTGTGTGTGTGTGTGTGTGTGTGTGTGAGTGAGTGAGTGAGTGAGTGAGTGAGGGCAAGCGAGAAGCTCAGAGGTCAGCCATTGTGTGAGACCCCACCAGTCCCTGAGCACAATACACTTCTGAAATCATTTGAGGACTCCAAGGATGTATGTTATTCATTATTATTTGCTTAGCTGCCTCTTTTAAAGAAAAAATCCAAAACGACAGCTGAATATTTTACTGATGCAACTTGGGGAAAGTGCCACCCTCACATTGTTAAGCGCTTTGGCTGTTCCGTTTGATAGTATTCTGGTCCGAAGTCCAATCCCTTAACCAACCGTTATAGTGGATTATGTACATACTCACCTGGCTTTTTCCATCAAAAGTGATTTGCAGAGAGTTATTGCTGATACATAAATATATATAATGGCATATTTTTATTATTATTAAAACTTATTTTTTTATTCTTTAATTATTTATTAAATTAAAACTCACATTTTAATGATAATGCAAAAAAAAAAAACATTAGGATTTTAACTGACAATGTTTTGAATGCCTAACAGCTATCAATGAGCAGTGTGTTACTTGCTGTTATACACTAACTATCTTACGTATGAACTGTGCGTATACCGATCATTCTACTTTAATTACTTCGTTAGTTATAATTCCTTTCAATAACTGTAATTTGTTCCTGTAAAATGCCTTGATGTAACTGAAAGGTGCTATATAAAAATTAACTGAAATTTAAGCCTATATAAAATGCTCTGTTTTTTCTTGTGAGTGAAAGACTACGGCATTTTTGAAGGGTTTTTGTGCCTTACTGCTAGACTGATTAACTCGGATTATGACTGCAAAGGCATGAGAAAAGTGGGATCTTAGTTATAGCACAGTGCTTTGTCGTTATAGCACAGTGCTTTGTCGTTATAGCACAGTGCTTTGTCTGTTCAGCAGAACGAAGAGAGCAAACCTGACCTGTCCCCACCCCCAGGGCCTCACACTCTGAGGCTCCAGGACAGCTGGGTCCACTGAGATAAGTGGACAAACTCCTCTATATATTTCTTTGCTGGTCAGCACTTTCCTGGCCATTGATGGGTGTCCCAGAAAAAACACCGTTCAAGGCCCAGATGCGCAACACGGCTAATCGATAGCAGCTGAGCGGCGCGATATAGAAAGTCCAGTGAGCTGTCAGCCGTTGTAAGTGGAAACACCTCTCCCTCTTTCTTTAATCGAACAGCCCCATGAGCAGGTGGCAACGGTAGGGGGAAGGGGTGGCTTTTAACTATGACCGTGGACACCGAATGGTGAGGTCAGAAGATGCATGCGAGCCAGGCTAATCGCAAATGCCCCGGCAAAACATGCTTGGAGAAACCTCGTAAATCTTGAGGCTCCTGTGAAGCCTCCTGAGGACTAACTGACAAAGCTGTCGAGAGGACGGTTTGCACAATGACTTCTTCCAAAGCGCTTACACAGCATTACATCCAGCTTGAAAGTGAGGGGGGAGGGCGGCACAAATTTGTGCGCTTTCACTGAACTCAAATCCGGCGCAAAGTCATTTCTGTGCCCGCGAGGCTCTCTGGAGCGTGGCAAAGCTTGGCATGTGCGTGGAAAGGGGGAGGGAGAGGGGGTTCAGTGAGAACGCCAGACCTCTAAGAGTGAGCCCAGTCACCCGGCTCGAGGGCACACGCGCCGCGCTCTGTCGCTGCCGCACGTGCCAAACGTTAGATGAAGCGAAGCCCCACATGGGCCCATCTGTCTACTTTGGTATTTTCATCCTGTCGACACAACAGACTCCTCAGTAAAGGTGCGACCTGACAGGGATTCAAATTAGGGAAGTAAAAGTGACAGCAGACGAACAATAACGTAACAAGCTAGTTTCAAACTATGAAACTGATATTTGAGCCTTAAATGTGTGCTTCTTCACCTAGCAGAAGCTTATACACACATGTGATGCTGTGTTTTCCTAATGGTGTTAGACATTCTGGGTAACTTGCTGCATGGTAGCACCAAAGGGGGGCGGTCGCATGGTGGCTCAGTGGTTAGTAATATTGCCTCACAGCTCCAGGGCAGTGGGTTTGAACCTTACCTCTAGTCTGTATGCATGGAGTTTGCATATTCTCCCCAAGCCTTATGGGTTTCCTCCCATAATCCAAAGACATGTACTGTGGGCCAATTGGTCTTTCCTACCCAGAGTGTATAACTGGGGATGTGTGTGCGATTGTACATTGCAATGACAGCATCTCATACAGGGTGCAGCCTGCCCTGTGCCCCAAACTCCTTCAAATGTGACCAGGACCCCACGGGATCCTAAACAGAATAAGTGATATGGACAGTAGATGAATCTACAGCACCGCCTATTATCTTGCAAAGCTAATTTGAGAGCTGTCCTTTAAAGCGCATTGTTTTAGAATAATTTACTTTTATGTGTTTGAACATGAGCTGTCTCCTATGAAGAGAGTGAGAAACTGTCCTCTTCAAACTTTAGGAATTTGGCAGCGCACCACACATGCACTAAATAGTGGAAATTGAAATTCATGAGCCGGCTTCTTGGATGATGAGGACAAGTTTTCCAGCATGATAACAACAATTTCGTTGACAAACATGCAGTGTATTTAGTAAACGTATATGGAAAAGCTGGTCATACATAAGTTGTTGTTTTCAAATGACATGACACATGAGAAAGCCAAAAAGAGACAGATTGGTGTATTGTTAATAGACAGGCTTCATCCACCCCCATTAGTTACACTATGTATCTCACATTGCAATAAACCACACTGCAGTGCCATTCAGCTACCTACCTTGGTTTCAAACCCTTGGTCCTTCCCTTACTAACATAATATGGACAAATTTTTCTTTTTTGTCAGCTTTAACATCTCCAGTTGTTATTGGTCAAGAGCCCTTAACCCACAACCTATGCAATTACTAAAACTCAGATGACCCTGGATGGATAGACTTGACAGATATTTAAGTACAGTCAGCTGGCTGGAAAATAGTGGCATTTATTTTTAGCTGGTGTTTGTTCAGGTGTTTTTTGGGCATGGTTAGCTTTACCATGTTTAAAGGCTGTTTTGTGGTTTTTAAGTTTAGTGTATTTTCATTTTTTTAGCCTTAGCTTTATTCGATCATTGCTCTTCTGCCTTGTGACAGGTTTTGAAAAAGAAATTTTCCACTCCTAGTTTCCTGAAAATAGGTTTTGTTTATTTATTTACTATTGGTACTAAATTAAATTAACTTGACATGACAGGCCTGCCACTCAAAATGGGTTATACATACCTCACACAACTGACAACAGTGCTTCTGTCTGGGAAAAAAATGTTATGGGTACGGCTGTTGAAAACAAGTCTTACAAATATAGCAAATATTTACAAGCACATTTTAGAAAACACTTAACTACACACATAAAACAAACACACACACACACAAACATACAAACACACACACACACACACACACATATATATTTAAATTTTTTTTTTTTTTTTGCAGTAGGGAGTCAAAAAGGGAAAACCAATTTGCCAGCATGGGAAAATCTAAAAATGGTTTTTGTTTAACTGGGTATCCAGCCTTCACTCTCATCTGCAACAACTTGCACCAGCTGCTGCCAAGAGACACAATTAGCCTGTTGTGCTAAAGGGTAGCAGTCAAACTGCAGCTTGTCGTCTGGGGGATGGAGGGTGGTGACCTACTGGCCACAGTGGATGGAGAAGAACAGGTTTAATGAGCTGCACTGTCTTGTCGTGTCGCTGCTGTGAAACGCTGCTGACGGTTGGATAGGTGCGGTCGCCGGGACCTCCACGGTTACAGCTGCCCGTGGCAATGTAACGCCATGTTAAAAATGAGCTCAGAAATTTCTTAAAAATGAGGCCACCTGAGACCTCCTGTAAGACCCGCTGCTCTGCGCTTGCTAAATACAGCAGACACTGTTGAGAGCAGACCGCTGTTCCCGACAATAGCAGAGTGGTACGGTGAGCAGCCAGGCCTCTCTTAACAGCTAAGGGCACATCGCTCAAGGGGTGGGGAAGCTGACAGGTGCACGCTACGTCCTGCTTGTACATCACCTCGGCCAAATTCCACCCTGACAAAAACACCCTTGACCCGTGAAGTTAGTGTTTTTTTTTATACTGCCACGTCGGCCTGTGGTCCATGATCATCGTGACAATTCATTGTGAAAAATGCTGATGCTTGATACCTTTAGTGTTGGAGCTTTAAAAAAATTTACTTGCACAGAGTGGCTATAAATTGTGACAATCCTTAACGACTGTCAGCCCACCCACATAGGCTTTGAGATACAGCACTCTCAACTACTTTTCTTGAGCAGTCCAATTAAGGCACTAAAGAAGGGATTAGGCACAGATTTAAATGTGAGAGCTGAGTTACCTGTCTCAGACATTTTCATAGGCAATGCAAAAACCTCTCTGCCGACTGACATTTCAGGTATGATCAATAATTCATTCAGCTGCAAACTGAAGAGCGGAGGTTTGTGTCATGGTTATGGAATGCTCATGATGTCCCCGAGGAGAGAAACTGTCATTTTAGCCGTGAGCTGGGTACATATCCTGAAATGATGCAGTTAAAATAGTGCAAGTTCAAATTTTTTGCAAAAAAAAAAAAAAACTTATGTCATTTTCATATATGCCTTTTGAATAAACTGGGACATAATGTCCACTACACAGACAAAGTTTATAACTCGAAGGAAATTCTTGCTGATATTTACCTAATCAGCTGATTCTCTTCCTGTATGATCAGGTAATATATAATCAGATTTATCATCTGGTTACAGTTATGGTCTTAATTTTTTTCTAGGTCTGCTGGGAAGCCATTACCAGACACATGCACTTCTTACTCAGAAGACGCACACAAGTTTGGCTATCTGAAAAGCCATTTAACACCATTTGACTTCACCACTGGAGTTCTACCGGGAAGCACTGCAGAAATTTCCAGAAGGCCAAAACGGCACACGGATTCTAAGCACTCATTAAGATAACACACCTGACTGGCACACAGACAGACTTTATCCTTGCTGTTATGTTATCTAGTGCTAAATCAATATGTTATAATGCTGCACTGCAAAAGAAACCACATATAAGTGTGCCGTGTTTAATGGACCAATATCATTTCTGCTGTTCTCCCTCGAATCTCCCTGCATTGCTGCATGTGCTAAGGCATGGCAGGCTTAATTAAGCCTCTCACCGCTCACGTCACGACAAAATAATCTCCAGTACAGCGTTTAAAACAGATGTTAAGGCTCAGCAGGATGATGCCAGAAGGGGCTGTTTATTAACCAAGCAGCGTCCAGCTATAAGCGCAGACTCACTGTGGGGTTTACGTGAGGCCTCATTTCCTTCACACACCCTTTTGGTACAAATGTTCCTCCTTCACACAGAGTACAACCATCCAGAAATACACTATTTAAATATGACTTCACTCTACTTTGTGCCTTTGCTCTTCAGGACCAAACATTTCATCAAATTAAAATGCTTCCTCACAGTGCGGGCTGAATCACAATGGCCTTAAAAATCTGTCAGTGCTTTTAGCTTTTAGTATGTAAATGGGAATGAATGTGTGTGTGTGTATGTGTGTGTGTATATACACACACACTATATGCAAGTGTGAGTATATGTATAAACACACACACAAACATACAGACACACACACTCATACATACAGTCACACTGTGGCTGAACTGAAAATACATGCAACTGAACATTATAACTAAACACACATAATATCAAAATACTACATTCCAAACTAAAAAAATAAATGACCTCCAAATTTGTACATACACTAACTGATAAATGGGTAAGGACAAAAACAAACAGCAACTAACAACTGATATTATGCATTACCATTTACAAAAATGTTTATTAGTGAGAGAAATAAATAATTTATGTATTATTGGGTAGAATTACATTTCAATTTTGAATTCAGCACAATTACAAAGTGATTATTTTCATTAAGACACAAAAATGCATTTTTGTCACCTATCAATTTAGATATCTTTCAAATTAGACAAAATTATACAAAGTAACTTAGTTTTTCAAAATTTGGTTTTGTCTGTAAAGTCTATAATGTAAATTCTGGCTGACAATGTTGCTAATGATTTTCAATTTCAATAATTTCAATTATTGTCTCAGCACCTGTCTCCCAGTTATTTTCATAAAAAAAAAAAATATTAAAAAATTTAAAAAAGTAATTACATTGTGTGCAATGCACTGTGTATTTACACTCTTTTGGTGTGTAATCCTGTGCCAATTATGATGTTTTTGCTCCTGCATGCTTAGTCTGATTAGCACCATAAAACACTACGAAACATCAAACGGAATGGTGGTGTGTACTGCACACAGCCCGTGGAGGCAAACCAAGCAGCCGAGCAGCTCGAGGAACAAGAGAGCAGGTCTGGAAATCGGAAACAGGCAATTGCGGTGTGCGCCACACTTTCATCAGCTTTTAAATAATACACCGCTTTCCCTGCTAAGCCTCGCTTTCAACTCTGAGAGATGAAACAAACACAGGTTCAGTCACAACTGCATGCAAGTGCGTACATCTTACCTGAGGTGACTCTCCACTGTGTTGACAAACACTTAGTGCAGACTTCATTCGTGTTGAAGTAGCTCTGGTTAGAGTACAAAACAAAGTGAAACAATAATATACAGAATGTAACAGAAATTAATCCCCCTCCATAAATGTAGTAACATAAAGAACATAACAGAATCTAACCCACCTCAATAAATGCAGGTACTGTATATAACCCACCTCTAGAAATTCAAATATGTAATCCACCTCTACAAATGTGTGAGAAAGCCCACTGGCATCTGTAAAGAGTAGTCTGTCCAACAGCCAGAGTCATTATTATTGTTTTTACTGTCTGCTTGTTTTGTGGCTTTGTTAGCCATCTTGTTTATCCATGCTGAGATACACATAACAATGTTACTAATGTGATTGTTTCCACAGTTTTGTGATGTAGTGTCACAGATGGAAGGCTCTGAGACATGTCAGCTATGCTAGTGCTGAGGGTGGCTCAAAAGGGCTGAGAGGAGGAGACAGTGCTGGAGAGCTAGAGAGGGGGGCCTGATCTCACTGAGAGGGATGCCGAGTCCTCAGCGGCAGGCTGAGAAACCACTAAAAGCTTTCTGTTCCTGTGGTTGACACGTTGGCACCCCTGATACAGAGGTGAGCTTGAGAAGCTGATGTTTGTGCCCAAGGCTGTGGCCCAGTCACAAAGAGAAATCTCTTCTCTGCTGAAAACACCGCCACCACAAGAATGATTTCTCTTTCAAAACGTGCTTCACAAAGCTCCCGACGGGAGTGATTGGATCCACACCTACCCCCCGACTCAGTTCATTCAAACAGAAAACGCAGACTACGGTCTAAACAAAACAGTCTTCCTTAGCATGTTTAGCATGACAAAACAAAGAAAAAAAACTCTACACAGAAACATGTCTGATATCTACCAGATCTCAGTGACCTGGATGGCTGTACAGCAACCAGCATCGACCCGGCAGTAAAATGCCTGCGGTCTAATTAGGCAGGAGAGACTGAGTGTACACATTTAGACTGGCTAAGACATTTTGGTCTCTTGATAATAAGTGGCTGCCACAGAGAACCGTGTACTCTCCTTGTATCATTTGAAGACCTCTAATTGCTTTTCAGAGACACCACTTCCACAGGAAGTAGTTGAGCACACGGTGTTAAATTACAAAGCAAGTCTCATCGCAGGGCAAAGTGGTGTCTGGGGACTTAACTGTAGATGTAAATGACTGGTAGGTGATACACCTCTGATGCCTTCCTGACCATACACAGCAGAATTCCTTTGCTGATAACTGTGGAGGCCACTCACAAACACATGGTCTTATCTAATTTCAATCCATTCAGTCTGTTTCTTGTAAAATAAAAATTGCTTCTAAGGATAGATTATGAAACCTGCAACTGTAATATTACAAGCCAAACTCGTCATGGCTAAAAACTTTTTTTTTAGACTTCCGGTTGCAGCCCTGGCTTTATCTGAATTATTGAATTATTTGTGGTACTGTACTAAAAATATTCTACTTATTGCCTACTGGTTGAACACAACAAACAACTGTGGGTCTTACCTGATGATCTTTTTGTTGGTTGTCTGGGAAATAACACCCTACCTAAAATAGGAACAGACAGACTGTTTCATTATCCATTATCTGACCAGCACCTGCAAAAACACAGACACACCTGGAGAATGAAGCTGTGCTGTGCCACGTTACCTGAAATGCCACGCACGCCGTCTCACCTGGATGGCATCCTTTCTCACAGGTAAGTGCCAGTAAGCCTCCTATCCTGATGTACTGTTGGCTCACTGACATTGGTGAACTTTTGTAAGACCCATTTCACCAAACTGCTTTCTGCCTGTTCACGTAACTGTCTCCCATGTGATTTTTTGTGTGACAGAACATAGCAATGGGATGCCACTTGGCTTCAAAATGAACAGGTGACATAGACTGACACTGTGTCACCTTGACTTAATCATTATGCCAGTGGTTCCTAATACAGACACCAACTGTGGTTAAGCTGACTTGTAATGTTGTGGTGCCAGTAACAGGTTCATTACAAATATTTAATTCAGCTCTTAACTGGCTGAGCTGAGGAAGATAAATGACCGGCTTTCCTAATTGCACTAGCTCAAGTAGTGATTAGGGTGTCTTAATTAGTGTCATTAGTGTCACAGACATTTCCTCCCGAACTGACATGTTACAATAAATACACTGTAAAAGGCAGCCAGACCAAGCCAAAATGAGACTACATTTATGACAGAGAAATGTCTGGCTCCATGAAAGCAGACTTTCAATTTAATTGTAGTACTTTACACTGAGATGTTTAGATGGCACTGTATTGTCTAACCAAAAACACTGACATGTTTTGCACATTTCCATAAACTAAGAGTTTCACTGGAATCGATCAGGTTGAGTACAGGACTACATAATTAACTTGAACCCACAACTTGGTAATAACTGAAAAAAAAAAACAGAAAAGATTCTCTGGGATCATGAGAGAGGATCAGGGAGGTAAATGGGAGACCCATGAAGCTTGAATAATTCATGCTGTGACCTCCATTACAGGTGGTTTGTAATGCCTTTGATTAAATTGATTGTTTATATTGATATCTTGATGATTTGGCACCATAAATGTTACAGAACAAATAAAACAGCACAGGGGCACCTTTCTTCTTGTTCTCTGCCATTTCTTTATACTGTTGGCTGAATTATGAAACAAATTAATGTCCGAAAGCATGAATCCATGACTTTGAGTAAACGTGTTTTCTATGAAAATTTCATAGCCAAAATTAAGAAAATACTTTATGTGCACGCACAAATGGGTTCTGAGTGCCAGGACTGTTGGGAGAGTAGTGCGGTCAGCAGTTTGCTGCTTTCTATCTGTAAGCACTTTCACAGTCTAAACTGAGTTTAACCAAGTTAAGCAGCATCACACTCAGGCTTCTGAAAGCTAACCTCTAGTGACCTTGGGTCTTGGGCTGGTCCCGATGACAGGCTCACGTGTCTATCCAGGTGATTCTGTGAATGACAAGAACACAAGATGGAAGGCAGTAGAGGATGAGAAATAGATGGTGCTGGACATTTTGTGGCATCATTACATCATTTAACACACACCTTTCTCCAAAACAAAATCAGAGGTCTTTAAGTGTCACCCATCACTCATTTACATGACCGGCTGTTTTCACCGAAGCAAATAATGCTTAAAAGAAAGGTGTGGTAGGGTATAGGAGTGCGACCTCTTTATGAACTTCCTCTGCCCGCCCACAATGCACTACCCTGTCTGACCCTGAAGCTTATCTTGTGCCTGCCTTAAACCTGAACAGAAATTCTAATGAATTTTATGTCAGACACTAATCCAGCTCTTTAAATACAAACCGCAAAAGCACTGAATCATCCTCCGTGGTTTTTACCTGCCTTATGTTTAACTGACACTCGGGAAGTCTGGTTATTTATATTTTAAGCTATGCTAACATCTCTTTCAACTACTCCAGCAGTAGCGTTTCATTTCATATAATCCTTTTTTCACAATGACAGAGTAACTAGCAGCCCACGTCTGATGTTAAATTTTCACTAAGACCCAGTTATCCCTTCAATACAGCGCCTGTCGATCTGAATATTCCAAAATCCTGTCTGAATTCCATCTGTTTAGTAGAACAGTAAACAGATGAAAAACACTGCTGAATTTTTAAGCGACCCTCCAGAGGAGATAAGGAATTGACTGGCACTCATTTGGGACATTTCCACACAGCAGGTGATTCCATAAACTGAACAACAGCCAAATCAGGCCGCTCACCTGCCTGCAGACTGGATTCTTGGGCTTACACAACCATCCTCATAAATACAAGGCACATGTCATGTTTCCAATATCTGTGCGGTCCTAGTAATGACCTCAGTCAGCTAATGTCACACCGTCTTTGTGGTTTACTAAGTCAGCTAACAATATACAGACCCTGTTGCAGCTTTGGTTAGTTAAGTCTATGTAGAAGACTCAGTCATCTAACAGCACAAGATTCATGTGGTAGCCTTGCTTAGCTAGCAATACTCAACCATTGTGTTACCATAGATCAGCTAAGTCCATATAGCTTTAGTTAGCTCACACACAAGTATTTCCATGCAGTAGGTTTCATTAACACATACCATAAACCTTTGTTGTACTTAGCAAGAAACAACTGCCAAAACAGGCTGATTTCTGTAAGGAATAATATATTAAAGGCTTTTCAGGAGAGGTTAGTTTGATTAAGGACCAATGCCAAGTATTGATCCCAGTAGATTTATTTGTAGGAACACAAAGTAAGCACTTGCATGAAGTCACTTTCAGCTTAGTGTGCACTATTATGTACACATTTACATCAAATGGAGCAAAACCTTAATGTAAATTTTTTTTTTCTGCTTAGTGGTAAATGAGATGTCAAAGCCGATTGTATTAAACCGTTGCTTAGCGATTAGAAAGAACTAGACACCACTTTATACTGCATCTCGAGATTAATTTGATTTCAAGGGCACTATGTAATTTTGCGCTTTCACCAAATGCCTAAGATATCGTCAGTTCTTCAGTTACATAACTGGACATTACAGAAATCGCTCCTGAATCTTTTGCACATTTTATCTTACTCCCGCCAGTCTCTCGCTGAGCACATTAAGAGGTCTTCCTCTCCACCTTGGTAGGCCCTGGAAATATTAACATGCTTCATGCCCTGCTGGTTTGACACCAGCGTGCCTTTGCAGACAGGCTAATTTCAACTTCAGCAGAAGAGAACATAAAGGGTGTCAGCCTGTGAAACCGTGCAGGGAGGTGGAACCGGGCATGGAAACTGTTTTGTGCCACGTGGTTTTTGTCCGATTGCTCCAGAGCAGGCCGACAGCCGCTGTCAGAGCTTCAGAAGGCCAGCCGGAGTCTTGCAGCTTGATGGAATGCCACCGCTTCAAAGCGTCAGGAGGGGGTAGCAGCACTTATCCTGGGGAAGGACACATTAACCCTCCCCCTTCAAAAGGCCCGTTCGAGCTTGAAATCCACTCTGAAGACAGCCCAGCGTTCTGTGTGCTCCCAGCACTGTTAAAAGCAAGTTGAGCCCTCTTCCACCAAATTTGAATTACAAATTCCAAAGCACTCTTCATTCTCTTTAACAAAAAGTATATATTTTGTGTTAAAAAAATGTATATTATAGCAATGATGGAGCTTTCATGGTTTAACACTCAAGATTGATTTATTTTGCAATCTCCTGTAAAAATATGTGTGCAAAATATGTGTTATTGGCTTTTTGCATAACTTATAACGACAGCATGCTACCGTATTCATGCTCACTTCTCAAACTTGCTGTGTGCTCAGATTTTAATATCTGCACCTTGAGTAGAAACTTCACTACCTTTAATTCTCCATTTTAAGACCAAGCCAAGCTCTTTGTCTGAAAGGAATACAAGGTGCCTATCTGAACCAATTAACACCCTGTACATTCAGAAGCATAGTCCATTCATTAGTTAAGTTTCAAGATAATTATCCAATCTGTGGAAGGTGTGATCTTAGTCCAACAGTAACAAAATCCACAATGCAGGGTACACCTTGATTAGGGTGGCAATTTAATGCAAGGCACTTTCACACCTCTTCTTTAACATACAGTGTGAAATTAGAGTTGCCATCTGAACTGCATGTCATTGGACTGTGAGAGGAAAACATTACATTTCACCGAGAAGCATTTACAATAAAACTCATCAGAATGTCCTTCTGCAAATCGTACATGCCATACGAGAAAATGTTTGGCGATATTCCCTGAGAACTGCCCCACACTGCCTTTTTTGCCTCACACAATGCAGAAGAATAATAGTTAGAACCCTTTACACTGGGCAGTTCATTTTCATTGTTCACATTTAAATTTGAGTATGACTTTGTGTGCTAAGATCCATCTATGCTAGCACCACATATTGTTTGCCAATCTTTGCCAATCAACTGAAAGTCACCATTATGGGATGTGGAAGCCAGTGTTTTGACTTCTACACAAAGGGATCAAACACTGACTATGAAAAGTCAAGGGATGGAAATATAAGTTTATGCAACACCAATCAACCCAACACAAGCACAGATTTAACACAACAGTGGCAATCAGGAACAATACGATGACCTTTTGCTGTAACATCACTGAGATGTGCACAGGATCATCAGCTGTACATGTTATGTATGTATCACACTTCTGGTCAACATTTACGACTTAGTTACTCAGCTGGGAATGATAAAAGTCAATCTCATAGTAAATTGTAAATCAACATTTGCTGATTTTATTTTACTTTCTCACAAATAATTTAGGTTTAATTGAATCATCACACTAAAACCTGTGGTGAGCATCCAAAAGCCTGAAAGGACCCTTCAGAGTCGTATGGAGTAAGAGAGTACTGGCACACCTAAAAGGGCTTGATAACAGCATATGCTCACTACGAGTGGTGGCAGTCTCGCCACTCTTTGATAACATTTTAAAATTCTGATGGCATGGAATAGCCACACCGATTGAAAGCGGAGTGTGTCTTCTGATTGGCGTTCATTCCCACTGAAGCTCAGCACTCTGGTGGGTCTAGCATAGTCAAAATGCTCACACCTCTATTTATTTTAATTGGACTGAGCCTGCCTGGGCCCAGAGCTCCTGGTGGAATGCCGTTTATGCCGAGAGACGGCCCACGGAGACTAGTGTGAATTAGCGTCCCTTCCTCTTGGATGTTTATTATGGCCACCAGGAAAACCCAAGCCTTGAATTTTCCCTCAGAAGAGCTCTTGTAATGATGGCCAGATGATGGCCTGGCTTAAAGCTCCAAATCTCATTAAGAAATCCTGTGCAGCCTTGGAACCTTTACAAGTGAATGAAACAGAGCCGGAGGGATTATTAGTGAAAGATTCTATACTTTTTTTTTGTTTTTGCTGTATGTCAGGAAAATGTTGTATATTTATCAAATGTCACAGCCTTGTTGTAACCTATTTTGTGACATAATGATGTTGTATATCAGCTGTGTGTTTGAAGTAATGATGTGTATCAGTGCATATTTCTGAGACCAGACCGAATTTAACAAAGATTAAGGTATAGTAATTTTAAATAATTTTATTACCCATATATTAAAATTAATACATGCTTTTCTTTATTAGCAGAATTTATAGTTAATATTTTTTGTAAAATAATGTTGTTTGAATGTTTCCTTTTTTATATTTCCAAACGGATGTTGGGTACAATATGATATCTTTGGTTTGATCTGTCATTTTTGTTTTTGATTTGCCACTCACTGAGACTCAGCTAGCATATAGCTGCTGTACCAGTCCTTACAACTGGCAAAAGAAAACCCAGAAACAAGATGTTTTGCTCAACAATTGAGTGCACTGCAAAAATTACTTCATCAGTCAAAAACACCTCAGCAGGACTTAACAAATCAGGGAAAAGACAGGCGTCTTGCAAGGCCTCACATATTTCAGCTGTCCAACAGAGAAGCACTCGAGTTTGTTTAAGGGAAATACAGGTGTACGTTGGCCAAACATACGTTGCCAGGTTTCATTAAACAACAGCCGGGAGATTAGCAAGTTGAACTGGAATTCCAGAGGTGAAATGTCTTCATGAAGCAACAAGAGCCCAGCATGTTTCTATTACTGACACATTGTTATTATTACCTGCACTATTTGCTCTGATTACCGACGCTATTCCTTTTGCAGACAATGTCTCTTTCTATTATCGATCCTGCCTGTTCCTACTACTGACAGTCAGTTCCTATTAGAGATTCTGTCTGCTTGTTTTGACATTGTGCCCTAATGTTATTGTTAAGTGTCAGTGTCTTTAGACAAAACAATTTAATACCAGATACTGCTAAACTATAGGAAAATGAAACAGGGGTAGTTTATTTTATCTATGCTACCTATAAAGGACATTTCCATGGATCTTACATCGCTGCGGTTGGCAGAGTGTTCCTGCTGTGCAAGATCCTAATTAGAGAGTGTGAGGCTGGATACTAATGAAGTCCTAGGAAATGGGTGAGGTAGGAGTGGCTATAGATCTGACTGACACTGTTACGTTACCAGAACATTTATGCTTATTTTAGCCAACTGTCTCTATGATTTGGATATTGGGGTTTATCAGAACGTTTTCTATGTCCCTGTTGCAGTCAGTCTCCCTCTCATATGACCACGGACGACCAGTTTCCACATTTCTTTTTTGATTTTAAATGTGCTTAAGCTTTAAACGAAACAGCTACAGGGAAGAGCAAAAGAAGGCTATTGTGCTTGACGCAGGGTGTAATTACATGGAACCAGCAATTGAAGGCTGCAGCTGACTCTTTGCACTTGCATTTTATGGGCTGTGAAAAGCACTGTGGTTGTCACTGACCAGGACACAAGATGGACTTTGACCCCTGCTTGCCATGTCTTTCCTGGTGCCTTCACATCATGCTAAAACTAACCATTGTTCTTGCATCTCATTCCCGTATTGTCTTTGTTTTGGTTTGACTTTTCTAAATATTTGACCCCCATGCCTGAATTATGAAATTGTGCTTTTGTATTTCTATGAACACTTGATGGTTGGGGGTTCAAATCCCACCTCTACCCTGTGTGAGTGGAGTTTGCATGTTGTCCTTGTGCTTTGGAGGTTTTTTCTGGATACTCCGGTTTCTTCCCCCAGTCCAAAGACATGCATTGTAGGCTGATTGATATTTCCAAATTGACCATAGTGTGTGACTGGTTTTGTGAGTGTGTGTGTGTGTGATTGTGCTTTATGATGTGTTGGCACCCCATTCAAGGTGTCTCCTGCCTTGTGTCCTAAGCACCCTGGAATAGGTTCCAGGCCCCCCGTGACCCTACCCAGGATATGGAGAATGAAAAATGGATGGAATGGATGGATGAACACTCAGCTGAAAAGATCGCATCTGAATTCTCCCCTGCCTGTCTTCTGCAAATCATTACACTCAACCACACAGATCCTGAGCCTGACCCACCCTCTGTACAAGTCATCTTCCAACTGCTGTGACAGCAGTTAAAAAAAAAAACCCAGAACACGCATGTCTGTGCCAGGTGTGGACCTCCACTTTCAAGATATCCAAAGATACCCTGTACATGGTATGAGAAATTCTTTTTTACTAAAACAATAGCATATATGTAAATTGGGTTACATTCTGCACATTTTCAAAAGAGCTTTCCAAACATAATTTTTACTGTTCTCCATCAGTCATTATGGTTTTCAGACTTTGAGGCTCAGCTGAGAGTATTATGGTAGCTGTCTCACAGTGCCCATTACACTTACCTTATTCAGCACTTACTGCGTTTCTGGATTTTAATACACCTTATTTAAGCAATGTAGGCCACATAACTGTCTTCCAGGTACAACAACAGCCCTTTCTTGGGATTTGTATAAGTGCAGTAACATACAGAAGCTCCCAAATGAAGTTTTCCCAACAAACATAGCCTACTATCTGCATTTATAAATCTATATTTGTAAAAAAAGGCCCTAATTTAGTCAAGACCCAACGGTACTTTCTGTAGACTACAATTAATTTCACAGTGTTAATCTTTTTATATGTGTATAAAATGCTATATAGTAGTACTAACAGTAGTACTTTATACACGGTTGGATGAACATGAAGTGTTTTGCGTATGTAATTTAAAACCGTCCATACGTTTTGTGTCGCAGTGGTTTTGTAATTGTGCTTTAAGTTCGCATATAAGAAAAAACAAAGTCTTTCAGCAAACATAAAATGTAAAAGTTGACAATACCTCCACATAATGGAAGCTCATTCTGTTCACTGCTTACGGAAGCGTGACTAATGGAGGCAGGTGTCCAGTTATCGATATGATTTGCGGCTGAAAGCGACTTTACACATAAAAAGGCAACAGTCACAGACGGATCGCAGTAGCGCTGAGACTGGGCACCATCTGCCGCATCCCATCGTATATTCAATGCAAAGCTAAATAACAAGATCTGACTTTTCACTAGAACAAGCGCTGGGGGTGGATGGATTGATTAAGTCTATCTGATTTGAAATCTGTACCGGTAGCATAGTACTTTCACACTTGTTAGTACAACTTTGAATATAATACTAAAACAAGTAGTATATTGATTTATTTTAAAACTTCTTTCGCACCAACTTCTAATATGTTTTGTTACATTCACTTTACACCTCTTTCAATGTACGCATAGTCACATTGTGAACAATGAGTCATCTGTGTAGACAAAGCGGTTAAGTGACGTGTATTTTTAGTGTTATAAAATATTAGGAAGTGCTTTGACAATCTCACACGCTAATTTTCGCGGAGTGGCCTTATAAATGTAGCTCCGCATCAAACCGCGATGTGTTCCGACACCGACTGCGACACTACTGAGCTGACGTGAAAGCCTGTGCTAATAGTAAGCCAAAGAAACGGACAAGTATTCCCACTTGACTGTCACGGAAAGCAGAAACCAAGCACCAACGACAACGCAACAACTCACACAATACGGATTTACATTCACAGGAGGCAACAATTCGTGTTACAGGTAAATAACACGTTCTTTCTTTAGAATAAATTATATTTACACATTTTCCAAAATTATCAGTTGCTTGAGATTCCTAAATTGTTACAAATGTTACAGACTGAGGCATAGGAATCAATATAGCGTAATAATGACCACACTGTATAAATAGCATGTGCTTACTTCCTTAGAAATAAAACAATTTATTGGCATCATAAAAAAGTTAAAAGTAAGAAGTGTACATAAACTGTGAATTAACAGAACAGGTGTCCAGACCAAAGTATATAATTTACATAAAACGCCAAAAAGCGTCTGCTTTCCTAACGGTAAAATTTTGGCACCGTTTCAGTATCGCATCTTTCCGTTCAGATTTGTGATTAGGTAATGTTGAAACGTGTTAATTTATTCTCGAGGTCGCACACCCTGAGAAACGGATTTTAAAAGCATTTCCTTGATGTTATTAAATATTAATTTTTGTCAGCTATGTCTCCGAATATGTGTCATCTTTAGTATTCAATCTTTCAACGGACCACCTGCGCTGCTGCCGCTCGTGAACGTTTGGACAACGTTGTGGCATTCGCAGTAGGACTCTCTCGTTGAGAGGTTCGCACCTCATTTCTTTCCCATATCCAGCCTGCGCACGTTGAAGTGACTCAAGTCCCCCGAAGCCATACCGTCTTGGAACCACCAACCCCTGGGCTCATGGGGTCGTCTTCAGCAATTCTGCCTGTAAGGCACCTCCCTTAGAACAGGCATTAAAAACGAACCTGAAGCATGTCATTTCTCCTGTGACACGTATTAACGGGTTTTCTGTGTTCGCCAGCAGAGCATACCTCTAGTCGCAAATAAAAAAATTAACTAACAATCTGAAAGAATTGTCAAAGTAAAACACCGGTCTAGCCTTGCTATTCAGAAATGCGTAAAAACACTTTGCGATAACACCTTGTATTCCGAGAAGAGTGGTTTAAAATTTCATCCAACAGAGAACTTGCGCAGCGCTTAACTAAAGTATTGCGATGTTCTCGTACTTACGTTCAAATGACCTACCTAGACAAGACAACTTATTTTTTAATATAGCAAAATTTTGCATGCCAGTATAATCTTAAAATATTTAACTACATCAAAAATATTAAGGACACGCAAAATATAAGATACAATTTAAACCAAATTATATTCCATTAAATTTTACAACTTCTACAGTTAATAACCAGCATACCTATACAATTTGTTTTATTTATATAATTCATTTCAGTCATGTGTACATTTTGATGATCTCAGTAGTTAAATTACCACGTTTTCCCCCAGAGTTACAACTAGACTACAATCTGAATAAAATTGTAGAACGCCGAAGGCACAGTTAAAGTAAAGCGTTTGCTGTTCATTGTAAATATGAAGTCGCTACTCGTCCATTGCGATTGTCCGCGTTTACCAATCACTGCCCAGGACCAGCTAGAATGTATCTGTGCTTGTAGTATCACCAACACTAACAACTCGTTTTTGCTACTTCCAACCTATATTACAACAGTACTGATTTTAGACTTAATTGTAAATGTATGAGGGAGAAACAAAAACAGAGACAAATAGCTGCACCACAATAAAAAACACAGCTATCGTAAAACGTAATTCAGCCTTAGACAGCTTGGTGAATTTACAACAAACTTCATTCATTTACCTTAGACGACAGCATCCTTGCCGGAAGACAGGATCCTTGAGGTGTTACAATTGAATGGTCTATACGTTTATACCTATCTTGTCGGACAGCATGGCTTGGCTGATCGCTGCCCCACTGCTGACAGAGACGAGTGCACGGGTTCTCAGCCCACGTCCTCGTGGAGAGTCACGCAAACTCTCACGCACGTCCTTGGATACATGCGCACGCTGTAAACCCTCTGCGCGCTCGGCGACAGTCAGATGGTGGGAGAAATGGGGTGAGGGGGGTTGGGGGGGTGGAGTAGACAAACGTACACCCATCCGCTTCACACAGAACAGGTATAAGCCTCTGACGACAAAACTGTCATACACAAAATGTTCCAAAGTCAACTGCATACCGATTCTATTAGGTATATGACAATGAAAAATAAACCATAAATGTGCAGTTAATTTCAATAATTCCGATTTTTAAATATAGTATGATGCATAAGGTATAAATTACGATACGATTTTCAAAGTGTTGATTTCTCTAACCGTATGATGAAATAATCAACACAAATTATGCAAGCTTTTTCCATGTATTTGCTACAAATGTGTTTGTATTAATCTAAATTGATTATGCAGCAACAGGTAATCTATGATGAATATAGTACACTATAATGTGTATTATACAGTACATCTGGCGATTGTAATCGGTATACTAATCCAATTATATGGAAATTAACCTCAGAATATGGATTTCATGTCAAAATTGAAAAATTCCTTAAACTATAAATATTTTAAATGAAATAGCATTCGCAATTTGCAATACATTACAAAACTGTATCATACTGTACATTTATATATAGTACAGGAAATATTAATGGGAACTTTCAGTAAAACAGGATTTTATCATTTTAAGAGAGTCATCTGATCAGATGGCATGAAGTCAAAACTTTATGTAACAGAGTCTAGATGTAAAAGATAAACTGTTTAGGTCTTTGTATGAGTGCAGCCTAAAATATTCAACCGTTCTAAGTCACAGGGAATGGATCGAAACGCACAACGGGCTTTTTCAAAAATTTCCGGTCTACGATTACACGTGGAGCGATAGGCAGTCATATCACCACTAGAGGGCACGTGTCAGTTACTCTCTACAGTACCAGAGTGTACTAACATGTCCGAGTACAACATATAACAGTAGTATTATATTTCATTTCACACGTACAGATGTATCCTATTATGTCTCTTCGGGTTGGTAAGATTGTTTGTATATATTTTTGACTACACCATATGGTCCAATCGACTCAATGAATTAACACAATATGACCTAACAACAACTGCTGACGTTGCAAAACAACAAAAATCACAATCACAAAAATAATTTAACATTCTAACAAATACATCTCAAATGTGCTCATAATTAAATTAGTTTAAAAATGAATAATGCCAGACTGTTGGTCTAGATCACAAAAGAATAACTAGATACTTTTAGGCAGTAATTTTTAGCATTTTTTTCCTAATTAGCTGGAATCATCCAGCCATTTTGTAAGATGTTCATAAACAATACTGCAGTTATAGTTAAGTCCAGGTAAAGCTTTTCAAAGGGTATTTTTCTGTTCATGACATGAACTCTGGGAACATCTTCTCCCTCCAGTGTGAGCCAGTCGCTGGGTCCTACAATAAAACAAACAAAAAAGGTGATTCTGTAGGCACTGCTATTTTTACACAAGTACTATAAACTGAAGTTCAGTCATATGGTATTGCAGAACACACATCTGTTGGTATGCCAGAAAATTCTTAGTATGGACGTTTTATGGGGACAACCAGGACTCAAGCTCGCAACCTTGCAGCTCCCACAGAGTTACCACAGAAGACAATTATCCTGCTGAGCTAAAGACCCAAGTCTCCTACTTGGGGGGACTAATCACGTTCTTGTCCTGACTATAGGGATTTTCACACAGCAACACTTTCACATCTGTTACAGATGCTCCTGTAGGATGTAATATATTTGACTATATTTGCATACAAACCCCTCTCATGGATAGATCATGATTTAAAATGTGATTGATCACTGTTTCCCTAATGTTATTGACCTAATTTTAGTGAAAACTGTGGTTTTTTACTTTCTACACCTTTCACCATTTGTATGTACATGTCACCTTGTTCCTCTCCTTGGTGTTCCTCTTCCTCTTTCACCTGTATCTCTCTCTCCGACAAGGTCCATGTTTGTGGGTAAAATCAGATGAACTGCATCCCTTTTTCTAAAGTTGGTAATGAAAGCTGAAACAATTCACCTGGCTAGGTGTGACCTAAGATGGTCAACGGCTACAGCTGCTATCAGCTGGGGTTTGTCTACGTTTATAGTTGTTTTACTATAATGTGTTTCATTTTTACGTGTATAAAATTGATACAGTGGTATAGATCTGGAGAAATGATGTATTCTGCAAAATGATGTAGAACTCAATAGTGTTCTAGGTTTTGAAATTAAAATAAACAGTTTTGTAACATGTACTGGCATTTCCACAGCGTGGTTAGATATGCAGTGCTTTGCTTATAGTGGAGTTTAAATGTGCATTTAAAGTATTTATGAATACTGGAAGTTGTGACCATTTACTGCATTTTTTAAGGAAGAAATGTAGAGTGATTAGTTGTTTTGTGCACATAGACTGATCTGTTTACTGTCTGAGGAGTTTTGAAAAAGGTAAACCCTGTATTGAGAAATTTGTGCAACAAATTGTAAAGAACTGTAAATGTCCTTTTCCACAATGTTTACTGAGAATTTAAAAGTACAGCATTTACTGTTATTCTTCACAACAGTAATGTTCTTAGTAGGGTCAGTGCCTTCATGGTCACAGTTTCCGAACTTAGCGCATTCAGTAGAACATTGGTCAGATATAGACTCTTCCATGGTGAAACTCTCAGCTGTCAGTTTTGAAATGAATTAGGGAAGTTTACTAAGAAATTAAAAAGCTGGTGTTTTATATTTTAAAATGCAAATTCTGAATTTAAAAACAGTAGAAAATAAGTGAGGTAACAAAACAGAAAGAGGAAGGTGAAAGATGAGCTAAACTGTTTTTAACCCAGACAAGAGTGTATGACTTTCATCAAATAACCTATCATAGTGTATGTCACTCACACATACAGAAAGTGTTTTCAACATGAATTATATGTCTGCAACTGTTGAGATGAACAGCAGTAAAGCAGGTTTGTGTCGGTGTGCCTTTGCCTGTGTTTATGTGTGTGTGTTCATGCATGTGTGAATGTGGGTGCGTGTGTGCTTATTGCCTGCATGCATTTATACATGATGAACTTCACATTCTGAAATTTTCACGTATTACGTGCATGTATGTAAGACACAACAGAGTTTGAGTCCCTTAAGCAGACTAATTAATCACTAAACAATAAGTAAATTCAGAGCTCTTTGCTTCAAGCTCTCCATTGCCAGATACTCCCTATGCTGTGCTTTATGGGAGGCTAATTGAAAAAGCTTTTTTGCATTTTTATGCCTGCCTTCTACTTCATCAGGTTTGAATATAGGAGCAGTTTTGTTTTTGTCTGCCATACGAAGGTATCGCTGAAGGGCTTAAAATATCCAGAAACATTTGGTTTTATTTCTGTCTTAAATGTTAAGTATGATTTTATCTGAATTATGAGATTACATGGATCACTGCATCATTAATATAAAAACATGATAACTGGACTCATCATGTGGACTGTGTGAGAGCTGTACTCTTGGCCCTTTTTTGATTTCTGAGGCTGAGTAGTTTTTCAGTGAAATAGCCAGGCGTATAAAGCTATAAGAATGGGAGGTTTGGCTAAAGGGGTAATGTCAGCGCAGTTAGAGAGTGTTTTTTTCATCTGCTCCTTGCATAGCCCCTTTGCCTCTGCCATTTTCTCCACTTTGTGAAGGTATAAGAATCACAGTGCTTTTTTGTGGGGGCACAGAGACAAGCTGAAACCTCGCTGATGTCCACATATGTATTTCACGGTGGTGCAGGCTCATTACTGGTATGAGCACACAACTGCTTCTTTACTGTACCACTTTGTATTGGGGGAAAAATAGGTGGAGTAATGCAGTTTTAACAACACACTCTTCAGATATATATATATATATATATATATTTTTTTTTTTTTTTATTTTTTTTTTTTTTTTTTCCTTTTTCTTCAATTGGAGCCTTTGCTTTAGTGTGTTATATATCTCATATATGGATCAGTCATTCTCCCCATTGTATATATGTTTCCCTCATGTTATTTCACAGACAAGACACAAGACACTGAGGCATCAATGTAAAACCATTAGCTACAGAAAGTCCTTAATAGTACCTGCCACTATGCTTATTATTACTTTAATAATAATAATAATAATAATAATAATAATAATAATAATAGTTAGCTGTTATATTGCTGTTGTACACAAAGATCAATCAAAACTATGTCTTACCCATTCATTGTCATTTGATAACTAAAATCTTTCTTGACATCAGCCGTTGTTTTTCTAGAGAAACTGCACTGAATACATTAATGTCAGTAGCATATGTAGATGAATACAGTTGCTGAAAACAACTGCCTTTGCTTTACAAAAATTAAAGACTAGATCTTTATTACGGAATGAGATCTACATTCAGCTGTTTTCATGAACCAAATCAGAAAAGATTGACACTAGACCAGTGCAGGATATCTGTAGTACAAATGAGATAATGTACGTAGCAATGTGGTTTTCTTCTATGGATAGGGAAACAGGTTTTTACGGCCAAGTATGGGAGATACATATTAGAAATTTTTTCTCTGCATTTAGCTCATCCCCCTGGGGGGGGACACAGCAGGCAGCCATTTTCAGCACCTGGGGAGCTAGCACAGAGTGTCTTGCTCAAAGACACACCTGGTGGCTGGGCTGGTATTTGAGCTGGGAGACTTCCACACCCCAGCCTGATGCCCATCTGCTCAGCCACCAGGCCGCTTAGCCTGACGTATCGTGTAATGAGGTTATATCTTTCTCTCACAGAGTGCAGTCATTGCCCTCTTAGACATTCAATCATTTTTGGAAAGCCGTAGTGATGTTCTCTGGGAATCAACCACCCAGCATTCATGTCTCTGGTGACTAATCAGCAATCAGAATAGGGTCCATTGACTTTGTCACCCAGTTTAGTCTTCTTTCAACACCAAAAAGCAAAGTCGTGATGCTTCAAAGAACTGCCAGAACTGTGTGGGCTACCTCACATATCAGGCATCGGAGAGCTTCAAAGCTGCTGAATCAGACACATGGTGCAATGTGCTGCTCTCAAAATGTTCTTTCAGCAGAAGGGTGATGCCATCACACCAAAGCAAAAAGGTGAGTCTAACAGCTTATGTTGAAGATGCCGAAAGTCACCCAGAAGGCTGTGTGGACACTGAGCATTATTGGTAGCCTCCTGATTTGAATGCCTCATGGTTGCTTAGAGCTACTGTGTTCTTGTCAACCATTAGGAACATGAAGGAGAAATGTATAAATCCTGTTTGGACTGTTCTTTATGTGTCACAGCTATTACCAGGTTCTCCTTTTATTTTTTGAATAATTAATGTGTGAATAGAAGCAGCTGTCTGGGCATGGGGAGGTAATAGGGGGGAGGGGTTTGCTCATCTGCCAACCTACCTCATGAACAAACCCATCAAACGGCCTAGTGTCAACACCAGAACACCGTGTGGCACACATAGAAAGCTTGACCTTTTTTATGGGCAAAATTGGATGGATTGTTGGTCGGTGTTATATAAGTGTTACGTAGCGCAGAGAAATCATTTCATAGGGAGGGGGGATGATATTTGATTAAGCACACACAATGTAAAACATGTTTTCTTGCGTTGGCACTTCTCTTATGTCTTGCAGACTGTATTGATCATAATATAACAACTCTATGAAAGAGCTCTTTGGTGTTCTTTCTTCCCTGTATGTGATGACAGTAGCTCAGTGAGCAGTGTTGTTGCCTCATACTTCTGTGGTTGTGAGTGTGAATGTAATGCTTGGAACAATGTGAGTGAAGTTTCTGTGTGTTCAGCATGTGTGCATGGCTTTCCTCTGGGAACTCTGCTTTCCTCCCATTTAAGAGCATTTCAGGTGAATTGGTGACTATATGGTCCTCAGTGTGTGAGTGTTTGTGGGTGTACGTCCTTTCTTGGGCCTCCTGTGATAGTGACCTGGAAAAATTTCAATAATGATGGAATATGTGTGATGTCTGTGTTTTAAAAGTCTGCCAAAGTGTATCTGAAGGGTCTGAATGATGGAGGGAAAATGATGTGGACTGATATTTAAGACCTATACTTTTTCTTTTGGTCTGTAGCTGCCATTTTAGGAACTGGTTTCCTAACTGTTGAGTCTATATCCAGTCTGTGTTGGACTGTTGGAGAAATGGCGCTTCTCTGTGTGTTTTCCTTTATGTCTGCTTTAAACCCTCCCTTATCTGGTCTAAAAGCTGATCGTGTCTCAGAGTTGGAATGAAGACCAGCATTCACTTGTGCCAGAATCATGTAGCTGTTCAGAAACACATACTGGTGGGAAAATGATATAAAGCCTCACAATGAAAAATACAATGTGGACTCAGCGAACAGGGCCTGAAGATAGAGATCATTCAGAAGCATGCAGCAATGGGCAGGTGTAATGAATGGCTCATAATTACAGAAACTTGCATGATCGGTAATTAAAACCGGTCAATCAAAATGTATGCGCTTAGTCTCCCAACACCTGTCATTTGAATACACCCACAACTAAATGACTGAATTATTTGTTAATGGAACAGCACAGCAGTGATATGCTGATTGCAGTCTGGGACCAAATTAGGAGTCTGTCTCTGCATCAGTACATGCTGCTGTAGTTTCAAAATGAGAAAAGCTTTCTCGTCAAGTCATTCCACATTAGGCTTCTCAAAATGGCACCTAATCGTAAGTACTTCTTTACATTGCAGTCAACACAGAGATAGGACAGCATTTTATAGGATGTGTCTGTTATGCATATAAATAATCAGTGGAAGGAAAGAATAACTGTGGCGTTGAAGTGTGGTTAATTTTTTGCGCTGCTGGGTGAGATGGATTAATACATTCTGCTATAGCAGCAAAGGAACATTGCTACAACACATTCACTCTCTGTGGACGATGCCATGAGGATGACGGACTGTGATCAATCCTCTGCAGCTGAGCCACTGCTTGCTTGGCAGCAGCATGGTTTACTCTCATGCTCATTCACACCTCAGGCAATGAGGGACCGCTTTCCTTTTCTCCCTTACCTGAGCCCTAGGACTTGGAGAGCTCAGCGCTGTGTTTGATGGTGTCAGCCTTGTGGAGTCCAGAGCAGAGGACTAATTCACACAACCTGCACGCTGCTCCCAGAACAGCTGGGCCTCCTAAAGTCTCCCATAACGTCCGCCCAATCTGATGCATTCTCATGCCTGTGTGACTGCAGGGGGATGAAACCTGTGTCACGTCAGCCAGCACAGTGTATAAGAGCAGTAATCACGTAGAATTCACCAGTCAAACTTTTTGCTGAAGTCGTTGGGAGAACAACACGGAATGTTAAAAGCTTTGTTAAAAACTCAACTGCATGCAGTCCACCCAAGTGGACATGTGAAGAACTCCTTGAAAAATGCATGTTCAAGAAAATAAAGTTCAGTTTTTTTTCTTTTCATGCCCAAAGAGTAATAAAAACACAGAGGAAAAATACCTTGATGTTGATTTCATAACTCATGGATGAAAGGGTTAAAATCAAGAAAGAACTGTGGGCTCTTCTCTTCTCTTCTTTTTTGGGTGGATGCCTGTGTTCAGAATCATATGCTCTGTGTTTTTTCTCCCTATCTCCCTCTAATTTTCTGTCATTGCATTGGCAGCTTACATCCATATAATGTAACCGTCTTTCTGTAAGTCTGATTTTATGTAATATTTCACCATTTGCATAACCAGGTTTATGCTGTGCTGTTTCCAAATGCTCTTTCTCTATTAAAAACTGTGAATGTTGCTTTTGTTAATCACATGTAGTCAGATTAAATCAGATTAAAACTATCTCTTTTCCCAAGGTTTTCTCTAATAAGAAAATGTGTTTTACTGTGTGGGAAAATTATTTGCAACACTCAGCTCACCACACAAGTGATATCAGGTTTGAATAAGTGAAGAAGGAAACTTTCTATGCAGTGTTGTAGTTAAGAAGCTGCAATAGTGCCCATAAGATTTGAAGTTGGAAAAGCATAGCTATTGTAAAACAGAACAAAATATAAAATCAGATTTTTTTCAATAATTATGTATACAGCCATGCAAAATTCTGAAGAAAAGAAATTATAAATTGACTAAATATTGGGCAAATATGTAGGCTGGACAAACACATAATAAAGTAAAGGAAGCAGATGTTTTGGAGAACACTGTCAGGACATGTTGGTCTGAATCCTGAGTGGTACCAGGCCAGGCTAATAGTGTCCATTTCCTCTTAGTGGCCAGGAGCCTTGACAAACCCTGAGCGCAACTCGATTGGCTGCAGCTTGGCCTATCAGAGACAGGCATATGGCTAACACTGAGCAGGGAGTCCGCCTCCAGATGGCTCTGCAGGCCTCCCCGTTTTCTTATCAGGTTTTCCAGATGGCAACAGCAGTGCACAAAGGACTGGCATGGGAACACGCATGCATCTCGGTTCTCTGTCCGTTCTGTGAGAACACACTGGCAGGGAGCAACGTAAAGCACTCTGGATTAGTGGTAATGTAGCTCATTATCTGAGGCTCTTTCCATCTAATTGGGAACCGTCAAATATTGAGCTGTTTTACCCGCTCTATAGACTGCAGATTGCCTATGTTCATTAGCTCATTGATTGGAAAAGGCTATTCTTGAAAAGCCCAAATCAAGCCTGTAAAGCCAGTCCACGTTACTCATCAATCACGGAAAAGCCCACAGACGGAGCTGCCCGGCCTAATGGCCTGCCATCGATCTGCAAGCCGGCGTGGACATTGAATTGGCCCTGAACCACAGTTGTCAGTCTACTAGTTCTCACTCTGCGTGTCATACAGAGCACAGCCCCTGGTCAGTGGCCAGCTTTAGCTGTGCGGCGCTCTTTCCAGCTTCCAGTCAGTTTAACAGTGTTCGGCTCCTGCCCGCCAGCAGGGCCAAACACAGAGCCATTGACCCCTCCTCTCTCTGTGTAGTCTCTAACCTGTCACTGTCACCCCTCTATCACTTCCTACAGGTTCAGTCTCATTCCAACTTATTTGCCACCTTAGGTGTGCTTTTACATAATATTGTGCAAGAGTTCCTCAAAATGACTCATGCGGCTTGTGAGTGATAACGTCTGATGATGCTATCGATGGGTGTGTTTGGTGAGACTGATAGCTGCCATGGAAACAACACAACAGGGACAGGGAGGCATGGTTAATAGCAGGGATCTTTATATAGCTCCTTCTGCAGCAGCTGAAATGTTTTTCCATGGCTGAATGCCGGTAGGACCTGAATAACTTCACACGCTGGATCGGTTTATTGCTAGATATCACTGAATTGTCACCGCCTCCATGTACTGACCTTGTACAGTTGGTTGGACGTGCTGCAACACAGACAA
This sequence comes from Chitala chitala, assembly GCA_025773905.1. Lineage (NCBI taxonomy): Eukaryota > Metazoa > Chordata > Actinopteri > Osteoglossiformes > Notopteridae > Chitala > Chitala chitala. Next base: position 4,827,565 of record JABJVR010000106.1, on the reverse strand, counting down.
AACAAAGCTGTCTATGTACATTTGTGGCCTCACAAAATAGAGCTGGATTGAAGCTCAGTTTTGAGACAAGATGCAATAAGCTTTATTTATTTTGATGTGGAAAAAATATTCTGGGATCTGAGAAAATAACCATTTATTGTCTCATGTCACTTCACATTTCAAAAGCGTCGTTAGATCCTGGTGGCTGAGAAATGTTACCTGTCTATTAGTGATGACCCAAAAATCATTGAATGTGGGCCATTCCTGAACGTGTGTTTGTTTTATTACATGTTGGATATTTTATTTAAATTGGAAAGTTGACTTGAATGTAGAGTTAATGCTTGTGTTTCTCAACAGAAAGACCTTACTAAATTCCACAAGAGCAGCCTGCTTTGAAAAATTCAAACAACAAACCTTTCACTGACAAGTCAAGGCCCTTTACCCATAGTGTGCTTTCTAGGACATGAATACAGGACAGAGCACCATGTTATGGGACACTAGCTATATTTTGCATGTGTTGGAAAACAGTAGCATCTTGATCATCAATTAATAATCTGAAATTAAACTGACATTAAACCCTATGGCTCTGTTACCCACCTGTTAGACATGCATTTACATCTCATGAATTATGCATCAGTTTTGGAAAGAAAGTTGGAAGAATGTGGTATGAGACAACAGCATCTAATTTGTGTCTGAACGCTGGTGTCACACAGGGTAGGAATTAATTATGATTTGCCTTCCCCCTATCCCACCCAGGCTCTTTCATAAGTCAAGGGTGGAAATATTTTGTCAGATGAGTGGTAGATATTGCTCGCTATCCTCGTGCTTTTGCATTTGCAAAATAAAAATTCAAGGTAAATGAATTCCCAGTAAACAAAGGATGCCACTCTTGATGAGGTGCTGTGAACAGGTATGTCCTTTTTCTGGGGGAGGGGATGTATAATATAAAATGACTATCCAATGACAATTAAGAAAGAGGTGTGCTATAAGAATGCAGATTCCCTGTGTCGGAGCATTCACCCTTGCATTCATTGCTGATGACTTGCATGCTGTTCTCAGTGTGATTTCTCAGGAACTTCAGCTGCAAAGGGTCGCAGCTAAAGTAATTTGGGCGATACAGAAAGAACGCAATGCAATGAAATACCACATTCAAAGTGCTGGACCATTTGCAGAGCGGAGCAAAACTGGGATTATTCACAACGTGGATTTTCTATAAAAATGTCAGATTTAAGTCCCTGCAAGCATCACTTATGACCACTTATGATAAAAACTGTATCTTAGCAACAAGGTTATACGAAACACACACACATACTTGAATTTGAGTCTAGCCAACTTTTTATTTTCCTCGAGACTTCCGTTATACCTTGAGTTCTGAGATTATATAGTTTAAATGAAGTAGGCAATAAGAAAACACACTCGTGTCAGCACTGAATGTGCTTAATTTTAGCTGCATCTTCCTCTGTTTGTCACATCATACCTGTACGAGGTGTGGTCCAAAACCGCTCAGGTAAATATCTACAGTATTAGCACAACCCAAACACACTTAATGCATTAAAACAAGCGCCATGAACCTACTTGTGTGGAATGAATTAAACAGTTTTTCATATCATAACAGTTGTGCTTTGTTAAGGTGGCATGTGGAAGATAAACATTATAGTGTGCTCACTCTTGTAGTCACTACTCCCTTATCTAATATTTAACACAGTTACAGTGCAACCGTGAGGATTCGAGAAGTCACCCTCTCCCTGATCACACACTTTATTAAGGCTTATCTATGAAGTGCATGCACATTATCTGTACCTTGTAATGTTCCTTTTGCCCAAGTGAGTCTTAATTAATTGTTGGATTATCTGCTCAGTAGGAGCATGTAATGTGGGCTGTGAGAGGCTAATGAGTCGATTGACGAGCTATTAATCTCCTGGAGTATGTCCACTTCGGTCTGTCCAACAAATGAGTATTTAGCAAGTTATGGGTGGGGCGGACTATGTTTGGGATAGGGGGGGCGAGGGGTTTTATTTATTTATTTATTTCAAACATGCAAAACAAAAAACAATAGATAAACAATACAATGAAATAAACAAACTCAGAATCAATAACCCAAAACTAGAAAATTATTAATTAAATTAACTGAAAAAGTGAAGGGTGAACTGATTGAGAGACATGAGCTCACTGCTGATACAGGATCAGAAAGAGAGAGCAGAAGACAGGAGACACAGGCTCTTCTGTCCTATTCGTACTCCTTGATGAAGACCAGCAAGAATCAATGTCAAACATGACAGGGTGTTCAAGTCATGCAGACAGAAATGTTTCCCTGACAGTTATTTTTACATAGTTTTCTTTGGGTGTGCACCAGCTTCATGTTGCAAATGCTGGTATTAGATATCAGGTATTGTGTGTTGGCTTAGGTATCTCTCTCTCACTCTCACACACACACACACACACACACACACACACACACACACACACACATATATATATTTATATAAATATATATATATATATATATATATATATGACCTAACATAAATACAATTTGGACATACTAGAAACCTAAGCTAACAGTTTCATTCTTTGAGTGTAATAATAGTTCTTACCCAATGGTGTTAGGTAACACTGACTACTGTAGCTGGTTTACCCATAAGTTGTAAGATAATGCAACAATAACGTTCTTCCTCCTCCTCACATTACTGTATCTACCTAGCATGTAGGAGGATGGAGTGTAAGGAAGATAAGCACCAAACAAAGCAGCTGGTCATCCATAGACATTCATAGTACAGAATACAGAGGAAACAACTTTTCAAATGATATTTTAATTCAATTTTTTTTTTCAATTCAATTTATTTTTATATAGTGCCTTTCACAACAATGTGCCTCATAGCACTATTTAATGTGATGGAATGGACTTCCCAATTAGTTAACAACAGAGTAACTTGGTCTCCATAAAAACTGCAGAGCAGTTGACTTCCATAGAACAAAGAATAGTGAGGCTGGCTCTCCCAGCGAGCAACTCACATAATAATTCTGTAAGTCCATCATCTACCTAGTAAACTACCATGAGCCATTTCTGTAACCTACAGAACAATGGAAATGATTTCCATGTGTGTGATTTTGGGGCTTCCACAGCAGAGTGAGTGACTTTGTTGACTCAGTAGAATGGTATGAGTGACTCTTACAGCCAAAAAAATCCTCTCACTGACTTCCACAGTTGGCCAGAATGCTGTCATACCCTTCAGTGTGCTATAAGACTCTCATTTCCTGAGAAATGCCAAGTGAGCACCACAGCTGATGATCGCATATTCTTAGGGCAACTTACGAAGAGATCGCCCTGCCTCGCCAAAGCTCACACACACCCCAACTCCACCTGCCGATCCACACATGACTGCATTGGCCTGAGTGACAGCTTCATAAGGCTGTGTATTAGCACGTTAGCACGTTAGTAGGGAAGAATGCAGGGGAGCTTGACAGGGAGGTAAAAATACTTGCCACTTTCTTTTTGTGAAAAGCCATGTAATTAACACCTTTTCTGCTTTAGAGCCCCAAAAGACCTGCTGCATGTAGCACGTTTCCCAGAAGCTCAACAACTTTCATCTTGAACTTTTCCATAATGAGATTTGCGCCTCAGCAGACTGACGCCTTCCTGAACATTCAACAAGTTGTCCAAGTAAAAATACCATTGAAGTTTAATGATGTCATCTAAATCTCAATTAGCCACGCTGTAATAAACCTCCTTTGGCAGCTGGATCACTTGAGAGCTAAACTCCAGTCACTATCAAGCATGATCAAAAGACTCCTCTGTGTTTTGTGGAAACCTGTGGGCTGTGATTTCTGCATTCAGTGACAGTTTTCCTCGAAGATGTGACTTCATCATCCTCTTGTAATGTCATTTACAGTTTTTCTCACATAAGACCACCGCTCTTGCTTGTTACATATTTAATGTAAAGTATTTACTGACAACATGCGCTGTGATATAATGTGAAAAAAATGTAATTTATGGATTTTTTCCACTAAGGTTACCCCTGACCTCTTTACAGAAGTATTATTTTCCTGCTGTGCACACAATGTCGTCATGATTGCATTTTTTGAGCAAACTCGATGCAGTTGATAGATACAAAGTGGGATTTTTGTGTAGTTGCAGACCTGATAATGTCAGTCAAGACAAAGATTTTACTGTACTGAGACATGATATCTAAATCTTGTCAAGCAGAAAAAAAAAAAAAAAAACAAAATTGAACTGGGACAGAGAAGGCAGTCCTAAATGGAAAGCAGAGCAGTAAAAGGAAGACATAAAATCTCAAATACTTTCATAAAACTCTGTTTCATTTGTTTCCTCAAACTGAAGAATAACATTCCCAAGGGGTATGCAGTCAATGCAGGTTATTGATTTAACTGCTGGTTAAAAAGCAACACCACCTACCTGGAGAGGCAGGCAAAATACACTTCTCAGGAACAGACTGAATGTGTTATGGCGTAGAAGTTAATTTTCTGATATTATTATAATTTAATGTAAATAAAAGGATGTTTGCTGTAGATGGTTTTTCACTCCTAGTCATGGAATTTCCCACTTTTGTGTAGCAGAAAGCAAAAGGAAAAGGCAAGCACCACAAAAAAGAACTGTGACCTGAGCTAGAGATCCATCTTCATAAGTTGTGACACATTGTATTGTGGAGATTATTTTGCAAGAAAACCCAGAAATTAGCTATACTTCTTACTGGTTTGTTTAAGAGTCTCAGGAGAAGTGAAGAAATGTCAGTTATGTAAGAGCTTTTCTTTGGATATGAGCCCACAGAATGAGGGATGGAAGGAACAGGCTTTCTAGCTGACTCTGTGCACATCAGAGGAGAGTATGATGTGATAACAAGGAGGAAACATGGGTGCATGAAGATAGAACCAGGAGAACATATAGAGATGGAGTGTATAATAACAGAACTGGAAGGACGTAAAGAACCAGGAGGATGCAGGGAGATGGATTTGGGGGGAGGTGCACAGTAATCTGACCAGGAGCATGTGTTGAACTAAATCTTAATGGGATCTCAACTAAGCATCGAAGCCTAATTATTCACGTTTGAAAATCATTGATGCCATGAACACCTGGCATCAAGACAGCTCATGTTTTGTCAGTCTATGTATGCCCTCCTGTAAACATCTAGGTCCGGCAATGTGAAAGAGCCGTCATTTAGGTGCTCCTAAAACTGTTTAAATTTCTTCTAATCTTATAATTAGTGTTCATTAAGGAGAACTTGAAGATCTTTGACACCACACACCTTCCCATTTCCTAAACTCGGTAATACACTTTTTGCAGAGGAATAGTGCTCTTTCTGCTTGTTGAGATGCCCAACTATTCAAATGCAGAATGATGTAATGTGATTCCCACTGCTGCCTGACACGTCTGCCAACTTTACAAAAGATTGATTGTTTAATTTCTCTCTATTCAGCACTTTACGGGGAAGATGAGAACCATCCGCATTTTGCCATATCAAATCAAGCTGAGTTCAGAGGGTCCAAAAAGGAGAAATGAGCCAAAAAAGGTATGCAAAACTGCACGATTAAGTTACTCATGTTTTTGAAGTTACTGGTGAAGCATATCACCGTTAGTTAGAAGAACTCAGATGAAATGTAGGTGATGTTGCAAGCGTTCAAACGTGATTTTTTTCATTTTATTTCCTCTTTGTTAGAGAAAAAACAGGATGACAAAGTTTAATTATTCTTAGTGTGTTTACTTTGAAGAACAATGTGTTTTTAGAACACCAGTTCTGATTAATTTGTTTATGCAGTTGCTTTCAAAGGGCTCGTAAGAATCCTTGGTTGTTTTTCTTACACTTGCATGCTTTAATTAAAATTCAAAGTTTCGTCCTGAACTCTGCCTCCAGATATGTTTTGTGAAAATTCAAACATTTGGCCACGCACTCTGTGCTAAGTAGTGAGAAGTGACAAAGTGTATTAGCAATTTGCTAAGATTCACATTCAAATTCAAATGGTGTACTGTGTTATCCTTTGCAGAACTGTAAAATCTATTTTTTAGCTGTCGTATTTAGTTGCAGCAGACCATGTGACCAGGAGAAAAACAGTGGCACAATACAGTATGGGGAACCTTAATTATCATTAATTGTCTTGGGGATAATTGCTGGTAACATTACAGAGGCTGAATGTTTCTCCTTGGAAGAGAATTGCTTTGAATTTCTCACAGTTAGTGTTTCAGCCCTAGACCCATGTCTGTCCGTGTCTGGCCTGTTTATTGTTCATGCACAGAGACCAATCAGAGCAAGAAAAGCACAGCAGTACTGGCTCTATTATGTGACTCTTGGACCTACTGTGGACAACTGAAAGCCCACCCAGGTGGCCATGATGACCTTTCAGACAATAAGACAATAGCACAACCCTTGGATATGTGATTATCCCCGGAGTTACGCAGGTAGCTGGAGGCAAGCATGAGGAGCTCCACAGAAAGACTTACATTCCCAGTAAAACGTGGCCCCATCTGACTGCATGAACACCAGGTGTAAATGTGGTTGACATTTTTTAAAAATGTACTTAAATTCTCACCTTTTGCAAAGGCAGGTAGGCATTGGTAAAATTGCAATACAGACATTGCTTCCAACTGGGATTTAATTTAAATTGGAGTGATTAATTACATCATTCTGCTCATTAAAACCATTCCCTACCAATTCAAAATAGAAAAGTGTTTGCAAAAATGACTTCAGATCTTTATGTAATACTGTACATACCAGTAATTTGACTGACATTTTGAACTTTTGGGCCTGAGATCTGTTTTTCTACCATCACTGGTAAGCATTTTAAATCTAAATTTGGAGCAAATGTCAAGTGCTTCATTACAAATTCATAATCCGCTGAGCTGGAATTTTGAAGTTACAGTTGATGCCTCCAATTGAAACAAAGCACACTAAAGGGATTTGCAGGCCATGTACTTTTTGTAGTACACGACGGGGTGCGTATCTGTGTCTGTAGTGTGCTATCTGGCTGCAACGAAGCAGGAAAAGTCTGTGCAAACCTGTTCTGCCTGTCTGAACCTGTCAGGTTGTTTCCACCTTGATCTGGGGCCAGAGACCCAGAAAAAGGAAAATGCAGAGCATTTGTAGGAATGGCCATTGAGATTGGAATATTACCCAAAATGTTCAGATATACAGTCAGTCATACAGGTGTACAGTACTGTAGCCATATATATGGCAATCATACTGTGAGGTTTACAGCTGTGTGGTTATATCATGAGTCATACAGTTGATATAGATGTACATTAAAATACAAAACAAGGCATATGGGTGCAGAGTAAGTCAGACAGGCAAAATTTAAAGTATACTGGAAGCAGTGCAGGAGGCAGTCCTGCTATTAAAGTTCACATGTAAGTATCAAGTAGCGAGCGACAACATTTGCAGATAATTGCAGTACTTTATAACGGCACAGTAATGGTAAAGGTCTGCCTTTAAAATAAGCTCAGTCTGTTTCCCCACCTCAGCCTCTGTAACTCCGCCCCCATTTCTATTGATTTGTTGCTCAATTTGATCGATCTACTTTCCATTGCATGGCTGACACTGCACTCGATGACCTGGTCATTTTGGGATCATTTTCATTCTAATTTTTATTTATTCTGCGTTTGAGTTCACTCCTGCAAATGCTGTAATAAAATTTCTGCTCATGTATATATATTTTTTAATTTCTGTAACATCCCTCAATCCAATTTTTATTAGATTCACAGCATGCCACAATTTTCAGGTGAAAATAAATTCAACGTGATAATGTTTTTTATTTATTGTTCTCCACAGACATCCAAACAATATTCTCTAGTATTCTCTTAAGACAGATAAAATCAGCATAAATTCTGGTTAATTCTGAAGATCACGTACTGCAATAACAGTTGTTCTAAATGCATCAGGTAAGAAACTTCTTCTTTTGTACAGATTTTAAAAACATTACATTAGTGTTTTCTTTTAATCTACAAGCAATAAGGAATTAACAAAAGACTTCAGTACTCATGGATTCCGGGCTGTCTGGTCAGCATTTCAGTGTAGTGCATCAGTAGAGTGTTTGAGCTGACAGCATATGTCTTCCCTCCCCGCCCCACGCCCCACTTCAGACGATCATTAATCATGGTGCAGAGCAGGTGTGTATTAGCAGGCCATGCGATAATATACTGCATCAATATTGACTGTGAGACATGCCTACAGACAAGCCTGGCTTGGGGAGGGTGAGAGCTAGGGGACACTACACCTTGTTCATACTCTGACCAATCAGGGAGGGAGACATAACTTGCGGGGGAGGGTCTCACTCACGGTATCCCTTCTTCAGGCTATCACCATGTGAGAAGCTTTCATATGGTTAACCCAAGGGTTCAGTACTGCTCCCACCAGTAGGTATGTCACTACACAGAAGCAGCCAAACTATGTCAGCGGCATTTGGCTTTCGTTTAGGAGTTTATTGTTTTTTTTTTTTTACAGTAGACACAGTGCAAGGCTGAATTAAGGAAGAGCAATGACTCTAGGACGAAGTGGCATTAAGAAGGAGCGTTGTGTCTTTGACAGAATACAAACAAATATGTTAATGAAAATAACTGAAAGTAAATATCAAATCAGAGGTGGTAAATGAAACGAGTACTGATATTTGCAAAAACAAAAAGAATGATAAAAACCTCTGCCCCACATCTCTACATTGGCTGCCTGTTGTTCACGTGCACCTGTGAGCCTCCTTTCATGTCTTCTAAGTTCTGTGCTGTTCAGCTCAGTTTGCTTTAATGCTGCGAGGCTCAACACATTTGTCCCAAAGCACTTAGCAGTCAAGCCCAAGGGAGGCGGATGGACGCAACACCAGCTCGTTTTTTGTAGCTACACGTATAAGAGTGAGAAAAGTCAAAATATGTGGCGGTGAAAGCAAAAACGGCCTGCAGTGGGGTAAAGGGAAAAAAACCTTCCAAAGGTGAAAGTCTTCCTGACTTCCTTCGCTGTCAGGGTTTTAGGTGTGTAAATAGTTTCGGGTGAATTTCATCTGCATTTGTTTTGATGTGAAGCACCAATAAAGCAGAAGCCATCTGAGTCCTAGGTCAGCATTAATTCTGTCTGCCTGGTATTTCGTTGGATCGGCTGCATCTGAACTCAGAAGCTACAGTATCGAATGGCTTGGATAAGTGCTTGGAGTCAGGCCCGTGGACTGTGGTTAGATGCCCAGCGGGGAGCACCGATGCGTGGCCCAAAACGTCATTAACAGGACCGGGGGGACATGCATCAACAGGACGAGGTGCAGAATCGGGCTCTGTGCGCACTGAGCCGCGAAGCCGTTGCATGAAAAATGTGGTTCAGTGCTCGTTTCACTCTTTGCCAGTGGCTCGAAGTGCCATCGTGGGGATTTAATGCAGTGAGAAATAATGAGCTATGAGTGACAACAGTAGTAAATATTGTAAAGTTCATTTTCGGGCTTGCTTGCTCCTGAGGGTGGCCTTGCTCCTGGGACGAGGGTGTGCTGAAGTCTCGGGCCCGTGCCGCTGGGCCCGCATCGCGGTGCACATGTGCGTGTGTTATCGGCGCCCTGTATGTGGGAGAGCAGCACTGCCGCCGTACCGGCAGCCTCGCTTTTTGTTGGTCCCAGCGGGTTTGGCGTTCTCTGAGCGCAGTCTCTCTTTGGCAGCTCACCCCACTGGGTTACGTAATGGATGGAAGTGTCGCTGCCTGGCACTGGCTGCGCAAATGCGCCCGAGGCTGACAGCTCCTCTGCCTGTGCCCGCGGGCAGGAGCTGCTTTTAGTGCCAAAAGTTAACTTTGCGGCTGACTCACCTGTGACAATACCCCAGCGCCTCAGCCTCTCACTCCAAAGCCATTTATTATAAAGACGTAAACCCCGCCCCACGGCCCCGCCCCTGGCAGGACGCAGCCACCTTTAAGGACAGAGCCAGTCATTGCTGGCATCTGCACTACTGTGTGGGCAGACAGTCTTGAAGTGGAGACGCTTAGCAGAGTGTAACATTTACAGCATGATCGAGAAAAACGGCTGATCATGTATCAGACTCAGGCACATATGGACTGTGGTATGTGTGGAGCACCCAGGGAAGGAGTTTATTCTCTGAAATCATTATAGTTTATTTCATGCAACTAATTTCAACTAAAATCTTCTCTAGGCAACATCTTAACATAAAATCCAACCTGTTTTTTTAAGTATCCATTTTTTCATAATTTTGACATGTACATATAATACATATTATAATCTCATGTAATGATGAACTCTCGTGTTCTATGTCACACATTGGCATTATGACCAAACATCATGGAACGTCGACAATACCTGTAACACAAGATAAAAATGAATTATTTTTAATTTTACTGTTCAGAGAACAGTTTTTTCTCCATGCCCATGAGGAGGTCAGCTGGAGTCCACAGGAGCAGGTATAACCAGAGGGACAATAATGTCACTATGTCACACTGAAGGCAGAGAAAGCAACAGCATGGGCACAGAGAACAGGTGAGGCATCAGTAGAGTGGGTGGAGCATGGGCAAAGGGACTGGGTGGTGCATGGGCACAGGGAACAGGTGAGGCAACAGTAGAGTGGGTGGAGCATGGGCAAAGGGAGCGGGTGGAGCGTGGGCACAGGGAGCAGGTGGAGCATGTACAGAGTGGGCAGGTGAAACTGCTGAGGATAGAAGGATCTTCAAACTCAAGCCATCAACGCTGACTTGAGCCACATCACATAAAGGACACAAGTGTAAGATTGTCGGCTCTCAGGTATACAAGGAAGCAAGTGCACTCCCTGTACCAGCGTGACACATGGTGAGCAGTGGCAGCTAGTCAGTTAGGCAGTTCGGGTGTAGTTTTAAAAAAGTATTTTCCTAATTGAATAAAGGCCCGCTAACTGAAACAAAGACTGCTTTGTATCAGTAATGTTAGTTTCATGCTTTTCATTGTTATAAGCCTCCTCAGCATAATGGTGCTGCATTCAGTCAACTACAAACTATCCTTTCAATCACTGAGAAAATGCTGAGAAATCATGGATTATGACACATACTATCTCATAATGGCTACAAATTACTATTATTATTTTAGGGATTTCATACTGTGATGTAATTGTTCTAACACATGCAGACTATTTAGCAATCGCTACATATAGATCCATCCTGACAACTGGCAGTACACAGGTTACAGACTTCAACTTCAGATGAAAATTTTGCAAAATAATACACTTGAAGTAGGCTGTGTTTCTTCATGAAAATGAGCATAAAAGCTGAAAAAAGATGATGGTGTAGAAGCAGTGAAATGTTTCACACCTGTAAACTCATGCATGTCTTGCAGTTCTACCTCTCTCCATGCAGTCAGGAAAAGTTGGCCGTTCCTGGCAAGAGTGACACCTCAGCATTGAACCGTGACAGCTGAGGTTACAAATCCACAGTGGCGACAACCACACTTTTGCGCCCAATCATAAATTTTTATAATTTGCTATGGCCTCTGTTCACTGCACTGATGTAGTGTTTGACAGGTGTGAGCAGGAAGCACTTAAATATGGTGGATTATCTGAGGGGAAGCAGAATCTGACTGAGATTCATCTCCAATGCACTGTTTGTGTAGAAAATGCACACAGATGAAACTCCAACACAAATATGCCTGTTTCCTGTGTGTACTATTTTGTTGTACCAGTTTAGTTTCTCCCTCAGGCACCCCTCCCAATACTTGCCATGTTTCTGGAGCCCTGAATGAAATTCCAGGAATGCAGCAATAATGACAGAGCTTGGAGCTCGTTTGGGGGGTAGGAATGGGAACCACTCCAGGAGCTACCAGAGCCTTGGCCTTCGGCCAGGCCATCCATTGCCACTGAACTCTCCTCCAGGATGCCAGGGCCCAGTGCCCTGTGTGAAAGAACCTATGCACATGTGGAGAGACCTTCACAAACACTCATACAGACACACAGACAGACAGACATGCACACATACACACACAAACACTCACATTAACACACACACAAACACACACTCTCTTACACAGATATCCACACACACACACACACACACACACACACACACACACACACAAACACACACATGTGAACACACACAATTACATACAAGTGCAAACACATACACACACATGCATATACAGAAACACACATACACACACAAGCACACACATACACGGACATACAAACTCTTAAACACATCCTGACTGCCTTTAAAATCAAGACATGTATCACACTGGAACACAAGGATTCTTTGTTTCCCTTAGCAACCTTGTCTTAATGTTGACATATGAGTAAACTTTTATTACAGGATTTCAAAAGTAAACAACAACATCAGTTAAATTAATTCTCAGCTACACCTTCTCATGTGATGGTGCAACAAATAAAATATGGGGTGCGATTTCAGTATCACAGAAAACTTCAGCAGGTTCCTCATGGTGCTGGGGGCCTGCCAAACAGCAGCTTCATTGTAGGATTGTCATCAGAATCCACAGGGAGCTGCAGGAGTTGGGAATGTGAGCACTCTGAATCATGTAGGCTGCAAGAATTAGTGGAGAGAGGGATGAGCCTTTGGGGCATTATGGATTCAGACAATCTCTGCCATCATGCTGAGTGCTCATGGGGGAGCGGATTGACTGATTGGTGGAGCTTTTCCTCCTGTGGGGACCTGAGATTGTGTAGTCTGTGGTTCTGGCATTTTTCACAAGAGGTCCAGCCACTTTCCATGGTCTTCAAATGTCCTGATAAGCTTGATTGTTCCACTTGATGCTGGAATGTTCCTGCAGTCTGACTGCTCTCCATGGCTACTGTAGTGTTACATCAGTTTGACTGATCTCCATGGTACTGGAGTGTTCCACCCCGCTGACTACTCTCCAAGGTATTGGAGTGTTCCACTAGTCTGACTGTCTGGAAGTTGAATCATGTCAACTGGACATCTTTGTTCTTGATAGGAACATTTCACTACTCATCCAAGTAGCTTCTTCAGCCTGAGTTGAAATTGGTCAGGGACCCCATATTTATCCTCCAGGGTGGTGTTAACTCACTAGGATAGGCTCGTTGGCTAAACAATGGCAGAGAGTCTGAGGGATGTAAATGTCCTGAGTCCTGCTCCCTTGTCCAGCACAAGAGAATCGTTAAGGGTGGCTAACCTGGCATGTGAAGTGGTCTTAATCTTCCTGGGCACTGATGCAAGAGCTGAATAAAAAATAGGGGACAGGTTGTGTCTGAGGCCTCAGCCTCTATTGAGGGAAGGATTTTCATTGTCGCATGAATTGATTCCTTCACTCCCCTCTAAAACCACCTATTTTGTCTATCTAAAAAGTGCAAATTTTCTCTCCATGGCACTGGAATGCTCCTTCAGTCTGACTGCTCTCCATGGTACTGGAATGCTCCTTCAGGCTGACTGCTCTCCATGGTACTGGAGTGTTCCATCACTTTGACCGATCTTCAAGGTACTGGAGCGTCCCAATAGTCTGACTGCTCTCCATGGTACTGGAGTGTTCCACCAGTTTGACTGATCTCCATGGTACTGGAGTGCTCCGCCAGTTTGCCTGATCTCCATGGTACTGGAGTGCTCCACCAGTTTGCCTGATCTCCATGGTACTGGAATGTTCTACCAGTCTGACTGTTCTCCATGGTATTAGAGTTCCACCAATTTGACTGATCTCCATGGAACTGGAGTGTTTCACCAGCTTCTGTCCGTACCTATGGAGTGTTTAACAAGCTAAAAATGTTTGATTCAGCTGACAGTGATAAACATTACTTAACACTGTATTATGTTATATAGCTTTCATTTGTTTTCCTTTATTAACCAATGAAGTACTGAAATGTGCTTTTATAAGCAATACATTGAGCAATAAATTTGTAAAATCTGTTAATTTCCAAAGAAATTTCATAAATAACCATGGCGAAGATAAGAATATTAGGCAAAAACTGACATTAGAGGTAAAATGTTTGAGGTGGTACGTCTCATAATAATCATGATACCTCATGATGTCAATTTCTCAATTTCAATATGTCATGTGACCTGGCAAGTTTTGACCCACCGATATCAATTTAAACATGAGCAAGAGAATAAAATCAGCACCATTGTCTCCCACATTAAATATGAACATGACATAATTTCCCATCTCCTACAAAAGGGCCGTATTTAACCCACCCTAAGGCAGGGTTAAAGTAGACGTAACAGAATGGACCATAACCCAGATAATGTTTAAGCTTACTTCACAAAAACGATGAAATCCTTTAAAAATATACTTATCTCACAATCTCAGTAATGCTTTGTGAAACTGGACTCCAAAATTAATTTTCTGGAACCAACCTCAGAGACCTGTTTCAAATTCATGACACAGCGTGATACCACATATTTCGAACAACTCAAATCTCTCAGTGTAACAGTAAGGACTTACAGTCTTTTCACACCTTTTTATTTACTGCCCAGTTATTTTCTTAATACATGTATTTAGTTAAATTACTTTGCCATTACATTTATAATAGTCTGCATTACACTGGCATTACATTGTTTTTCTTTTTTGCAAAACCATATTAACAAGGGAAATTCAGAAAAGGACATTTTCTTTATAGCAACATAACTAATAAAAATATTATTATTATTATTATTGTTGTTGCTGCTGCCGCTGATGCTGTGTGTGCTGTGTGTGCTGTGTATTTTTTTATTACTTTGTGGATTTCATCAAAAATGGATTAATGCATATGATTAATTTTGGGTAAATGAATGTAAAGCATGATCAATATATAATGGTATGATTGCTGTCCAGTTAGGATTTGCCTTAGAACACCAAGGATGTGCTATACGTCATATAGACGGAAACATCATTGTGTTTGATGGGTTACATTTTCGAGCATGAGAAAATGTAAGTTTTCACACATAAAGGGAAATATGGAAAAAGGCAGGGCTTTATTTTGTTAGGAATAATAATCCATTATTCATCATGCATTTGTGTAGCACTGCATGGGGAGCAGCAATAACTGTGGTGGTGGAATCTAATTTGCTTCCTGGAAGGAGATGGAATGCTGGTATTAGCGAAGAACCAGCTGGGTAGAGAGAGAGAAACCCAGCCTCCAGAACAATCAGGGCTCCAGCAAGGAACGTATCATTTTTCATATATTCTTACACACTAAAAAAACTTTAGGGTATTTAATTATGAAAATACATATATGTGTTTTTTCATGAATGAGCATATTAGCATACACTTTCAAACAATATTCTTTGTCCTCTGATTTTACCCTGAAGGGTCTACTGAGGCAGGACAGTGATTGCAGTACTTTTGGTGAGGGTGGGAGTTTGCTGATTTGCTCAGATGATGTTATCCTTAAAGGAGACTGTTGGGGGAATGGTGGGAAAAAATCTGCAAGAACAAGAGGCCCACTGACCACTTGATGGTTAACAAAAATGTCTAAACATTTGATGAGTTGAGTCCCACAGGCATCTGACCTTTTGAATCCTTCAGCAGGGTGGCACACATTACTATTCTGAAATAACCTCCCACGCATGTTGCTTTTGTCAGAGCGATGTGATAGAAAATAAACAGAAACAATCTTGCAGTGCTAATTGCTAATAGATGAGATGTTGTGTGGAAGCTTTTATATTGAAATTAGATTAAAAAAATCACGCTGGTTAATTCGTCTGAAGATGGGCAACTTTGAAGATAACTATTATAACATGTTTAAAGTTTATTTTCAAGAGTTTTTGTCTCACAATACTAAGGTTGCCAGTGGAGATTGATAATGAGAGAAATTTGAGTGCAAATGTCTGGGATTGTTGCTATATGCATGTTTGTGTGTGTGAGTTCTGTTGGAAAGAGCCACAGGTGACAGGCTAAAGGCTGCTGGAGCTTCTTTTGAGTCTCCATGGTGATCCTTTCACTTTCATCATGACCTTCTCTTTGTTCTTATCTTCAGAAATCAGTTAACAATTCTTATCACTAGCTCCTATTTGTTACCAGCCATTCTTAGCACATGCACATGCAAGTCAATAGGTCATCTGTGGTTCAGTTTATATTAGAACTTTATTGTTTTGATCTAATCTGGAAACCCTACCTATAAGCTCATTGAATCACTAACATTAAGAATGTAACATTTAACTGACAGAATGTGATGTTATCACCAGGAGGTAGCATGTTCATGAAGGTAAAATCAGTGTTATGCTATCTCTCATCGCTCTAACACAGGACAAACAAGTATAGACCACTGAATTTGTACCTCTGGGTAAAATACTGCCAACAATCTTATGACTATCCCTTGGTATGCCACCTCTACCATCACTGACTACATAATTGGCCTGTTTGGTATGTATTGGGTGTGGTGTGTTATGTTACTGTATGTTATGCATCTGCACAGCCCGCATTTTTTATATTAAATAAAACACTGGATAGGACTTACTGAACTGCCTGGTTTTGCACTTGGGTTGCAGCTTCTGTACGATTGTTAATATGCAAACCAACAGGTTCTTTTAGACAAAAGCATGTGCCAAGTAAATGTGAATGGAAACAAAATAACATACAGTGCCTGCTTTCACTTAATTTATACATAACTTCAAAGTGCGAATTGTGAGGTTTTACACTGAAACGGCCATACTTTAACAGTATATTTTCTGTGTGTACTTTCCATTAAATTTTATTCTGGTTCAGATTTCATTAGATTTGTGTATATGATACTCAGCTTTGTGTTAGTAATACATTTCCAACAAAACACTAAGCAAATAAATAAGTAAATTATTTGTAATGTAAATAAACAGTTTCACATTTCCATGCTATTTGGTGCTCTGGATAGGCAAGGAAATAAATGAGGGAATGAACAAGTGTGAAGCTGCACTCTGACACCAAGTCAAGGGTATGAAAAGGCGGGATGCTTTGGTCTCACACATCTGAGGAGCTACTTTTGCAGTTAATCCTTGCCTCACACTCTGACACTGGTGATGAATCTCACACAACAAGGTTCAAAACACACCCAGCAAGGGTGTTAAAAAAAATAGTGATAATAAAGAAAAAAGCATACAGAATGCATTTCCCCTGACTATTTTATCTTTGGACTGCTTTTTCTCTGAGCACTTTTATCATGTACTGTTTAAAATGTCTTGTCGTCTTGAGTCTGTAAACACTGATGTCTATAACAGTGCCTGGTGAACAGGCCGTAAGCTGGTCTCTCGACTTTGCTGTGATCATTCGTTTCTGCTTGCTTGCTAGCATCTGTATGTTCCTAGGGGAAGGGGGAAGGCATCAGAAAACACACCTTAAGGAGATGGCAGCAAGACAGTCAATGACAGAGAAGGTGGAAACCGTCGGTTCAGAATCATGGAGTGGCCCAGTCGGACCCTTAAGTTAGCTCTGAATTTTTAACGCTGCAGAAAGATATTAAGCTGCAGAAATGAATGCAAAATTGAATGAAACTGTTAATCTTGCATCTGTGTGATCTAAACAGCATAATAATGAGAACCTTGTCGTTTGTCTCTGCACAACCTTTTTCTCTGGGATTTTAATAATTTCAGTCCTGAGGGCGCTTCTGTCTTCAAATGCCATATGTTATCTTTTCAACAAGACATTTTAAAGAAACCTGTCTTTTTGCGTACTGCCGAGTACTGAGAAGTGGCGCAAATGTTAAAGGTACAAAAGCAATTACCAATGGCACCACATTACCTCTAACTCTGTGCTGGAAATCCAATGAGGATGTCAGTACGGCCATGTGGGAGGGGCACTCTCCTTTGCACATATGGAAAGGTAACTTGTGTTCGTTTGTGGTTTATGATTGCTCCAAGGACCCCTGGCTTGTGTCAGAAGGTCATGCGCTAAACTCGCATTTGTCTTCGTGCCACTCTTAATCTGCCACGTCACAGTTTCTAAGATGTTTTCCATTAATCATCAGGTGAAATATTATGTTGTTTTCACCAATATCACCGTGTCACAGCAGTGACGTCTCGTAGAATAAAGCAGAACTGTGTGTCCTCCAATGCTTTAACCTTATTGGGTGGTGCTGACATTAGAAACAATTTCGTCTTGCGGGACGCTGTGAAAATGTGGCACTGCGACCACCTCGCCGTTTTGTGTAACCCACGCTCTGGCAATGCAACTGCACAGAAATGAGTCATTACTCAACTCAGTGGAAGAATAACAAATACCTTCACCTTTGACATGAAAACACGCAGAGCATGATGGAAAAATGGGACAATCTGCAGCCAACATGTTGATGACACCATTCAGTCCAACGTGTCACTCCATTTTCATTAAGCCCTAGACCCTGATCATACGTAATAAAAGGACCTGGTTTCCTCTGCAGCCCCTGTGTACAATCGACCAACAAAATCTCCATTTCACACTTTTGACAAGACAAGAAGCAAGGCCAGCTTATTTCTGTTCATTAGACTGTCAAATGTGTTAACAAAACTAATTACTAAGAAAATTTAATCTTCCATGTAATCTCTTTTTTCATTTTACACACACTTCCTCTGTGTTCTGAAACCTTCTCAAAGACACCTCAGAAAAAGATGCTTTTGACTGCAAAAAGGCAGATATAGCCAAAGATCAACCTAATTGTAAAAATGGTATTATTAGCACATTTTTTGGTCACAAAATGCTGGAGTCAGTAGAAACGAGTGCTGAAAATGTGAGACTTTCATAAGGGAAGGTTTTGATACTGAAATTTCATGATTGAGCAGAACAGTGGGTACCGATGTGGTTTAGCACATGAAAACAGCACAGGTGCTCTGTGCAGCTGCAGACGCAACAACAAAACAACATAAGATCTGTTCTTTTGCAGGCATGTCCGAATGATGAACCTGAGAGTGTTTTCCTGGAGGAAGCTGGTGAGTGGCAGTTATGGGTTTGAAAGAATGCTGAGGGGTGTGACGCAGAGAAACAGGAGAAAAAGCAGAAAAGTCCAGCCTCCCTGTGAAGCAGCGCTCCTGTGAAGTTTCTCCACACCATTCCCCATCTACGCTACCTGTGGAGCGACACCAAACTCAGAACACTTCCTCTGCCATGAGACCTGACTGCTGTTCCATTTCACTTGATTGAACAAGAACATTTCTCTCTGGTAAACAACATTCTAGCTGCACAGCTCTGCACAAGGAGTCACTTGTTTTTGTGTCCGAACACAGACAAAGAATCGACTGTGTGATAATTACAGTCTGGATGTCGTGTCGCTGTCCTCTCTGTCCGAGTAGAAGGTCACACCTTTTGCAAGCAGAGATAATGAAAGGTATTGAGAAAATAAAAGCACTGCTGGATAAAAGTTCCTTTAACTGCCCCGTTACCATGCCAACTTAAACCTGCCTAGAAGCGTAGCGCTTGTCGCAATCGCCAGATAAACATTTTTTTTTTCAGGAGAGAAGGTGTCCGCTTTTCGATTCTCATGTCACCTCCCCTGCAGCTGTGGTTTCATATTGTTATCTCCACTCTACTTGTGTTGGCACATGGTTTTATTGGCCAGAGGTCTGTGTGCCTGTGAGGTCCTCATAAAACATTGCATGTGTTTCATCAATGTGAGACAGTATGAGTTAGGAGACTCGGGGCAATAACGTCTTTCCTTTAACGTGATGGATAATCAAACAATATATGCAGTGGATCTGAAAGTGTTGCATCATTTAATGGACACCTATGGAGTTTCTCCTGAGCCACTCAGAAACACATTAACAGCAGCTTTTCAGTTTATCCTGTTGTAGAACGTGTTTGGAGGTAATTGTTGGATGAAGAGGAATTTGTCAGTTTGATCTAGATTCACGTGCAGATTGAATTTAGCAGAGATGACATATGGAGCATGCCATGTCCCACTCAGGTAAGCAGGACTGAGGAGCAACATATCAGCTGGGGGTATGTGACAATCTGGCACAGTGCCTGGCTGCCACCTGTGACATTGTCATGACCGCTGCTGTATGCCGATTGGCTGTTATCACAAGTCCAATGACTGAATTACATACAGTAAAAGAATTGCAAAAGAAATGCTATAAACACAAATTAGTTTCACCTCGGTATCTTTTTACATACATGTGGACCCAGACCCATATATTGTTGCTGCATCTCCTCCTCCATCTCATGTGGATCCCAGTGGTACCAAAACACAGCTGCGCCCAAACAGATACTACCTCTTGTGAATGTGGTACATTTACAACCCATCATTCCATCTTCCTGAGGATAATTACAACCACAGTGAGTAAGTAATCCATTTTGAACAGGTAAAAAGGTTAAATTTGAAGATTTACTTTCTTCCCCCAATTTAGCACCATTGTGAGGGATGAGGGAACGATAAATCATTTCAGGCAAATCTGCTGACGTCTCATTAGAGACACCCGGAGCCTTTGAGACAGTTATAGCTACATAATTAATAACCACCTGAGAACAGAGCAGAATTATCCCTAGTTGGATGTAGAAAGCAGCACATCAGCATCCAGTGAGGGGAGTGGTCAGTGTCTTAAAGGCAAATAAACACGTAGTGGAAGCGATGTTAGAATAGAGAAAGAACCCAGGGATCTCTGTCTCTGAAGAAGACTTCCCATATGAGAAACAAAGGCCTTTTACATGGTTCAGTGTCTATGTTTTCAGAATCGTTCCCAGCCATCAAAAGCCCACTAAACCTGGTCATCCAAAGAACACAAATGGCTCATTCTCACTTTTAATGTGAGAATCCTGACAAAGCAATGCTCAGAAATAAGGAAAACACCAGTATGACAATCATACAAATGCATGACTTCTTTTTTTTGATTAGTGTTTCGTAAATAATTGGGTCTGTTAGTAATATTGTTCTCTCTGTATGGATACGCAGGAAGTAATTAAGTAATAAATGAAATGGGTGGAATTTGTTAAAGCTGTACAGACTGTCCCTTGTTCCACAAAATGTGTTTCATTTACTGTTTTGCATGTTCCATGAAAGATACATGGGACTCAGTGGATGAAAATAGATAGGTAAAATAGCCCAGCCTAATTAGGCCCTCGTAGGTCCTCCATGCCTCAGCTGCTGATTGGCTGAAAATATGGTCATCTTTTGAAATTAGGCCTTTAGCATTCTCCCTGACCACTGAGAAGAACATTATGTTTTTGTTTACCCGGAGTGAGGAGACATTTAGAAAGGGAAGTTCTTTTATTTATGAGACTTTGTGCTCTCAGGAGGATGGAGAGAGCGGCTCTAAACCTTATGACTTCTCAGAGCTTATGAGGGCTTTGGCGTAGGAATGTAATATTCTGCATTGGAGCTGTGGAGCGCTTGTCTTCCACGGAGGCCGTTATCTTGCAGTACTTTGTCCTGATCTCACTGCCTTTCTCCTGAAGTTGTGTGTTGGCCCTGAGTTTAATCCATTGGCTCAGAGTGAGAGAGTGATGGAGGAAATCTGGGGGGTGGCTAGGATTTTCCTGCCTGTGGCTTCAAAGGTGAATTTGAGCTAGGCATCTTGGGGGCACGCGTCTGCTGGCTGTCACTGGGACACCTGGACACCTCAGAACTGTATAGCTCCCAACCAAAAAGTGAGGGAGTGCTGCAATCCATTACTGACCCTTTCAGCACAGTCTTTTGTGCTAGTTTGCTGTGCAACCCTCAACCACAGCGCGTAGTCATGAATGTCCGATTTCTGTGAAACAGTCCTGGAAGTACGAACTTGTGCTGCAGAATCTGAAAGAGGCTGACCCAAACCACAATGACCTCATTGGACGTTGGATTGATCCATCACTTTTAATGCACTCTCACCTCTACCTCCACAATTAAGTAGATGCTTGGGTGTGAGACAGATCACTCAGGTGAAAACAGGTGAAAGAAGGGGAAAAGGTAGCAGGCTCCAACCAAAAACTACTAACACCTATAATTTGTTAATAATAATAATAATAATAATAATAATAATAAAACATTGCACTTCTGTAGCACTTTTCAAGATATTCAAAGTGCTTTTAAGATGGAGAAAGGACTAACCAGTGTGCAGTATCCACCTGGCTGATACCACAGCAGACATAGTGCACCAGAAAAATAACCACACAGCAGCTATAGGTGGGGAGGAGATAGTGATACAACCAGATGACACAGGGGAATTATTAGGATGCCACAATATCAAAATCTCATCAGGGAAATGTAAACAGGACACTGTGGAACACTCGTCCTCTATACAAAGAAGAGATTTTTAATAAATATGGAATGTCAGGACCTCAATTTTATGGCTGACCTGAAAGACAGTACCCCTTTCTACAGTACAGTGTCCCCGTCACTGTACTGCGCTGTTACGACCCACACAGATTGCAGGGTGAGCACCCCCTGCTGGTCCCACTAACACCACTTCCAGCACTAACCATAGCTATCCCAGGTGGTCATCAAAGCAACAACCTCAACAACTTGCACATGCATAATATCGACGCCATTTCTGTCTATCTTGCAGTCTGTACTTTCTTTTCCTCCTTCTTACGTAGAACATACTGTATCCATCATGCATGTTCTTACAGGACAATATTACATTTTTTCATTTAGCAGATGCTTTTTATCCAAAGAAACTTACAACATTTCACATACACGTTACAGGTTTTTTGCATTTCTCCCATCCCCATGGGGTGAACATGGGGAACCGCATGCTGCACCTGGGAAGCTGGCGTTTCCAGTGTCTTGCTGAAGGACACACCTGGCGGCTGGGCTGGGATTCGAATCGGTAGACTTCCGCATGCCAGTCTGATGTTCCACGTTGTGCCACCAGGCTGCATGTAATATACTTATTTTTATTGCTTGCTTTGTGATTATTCTTTTGAACTTCTTTAATATCTGTAATTTCCTGTGTATAGTGCTTTGAGGCACATTGTTGAGAAAGGCGCTATATAAAAATAAATTGAATTGAACTGAATTGAACTTTATTTACTTTTTATGATTTTGAGACTAAATAAATTGTTTCCTGTTCAAGTAAAAAGAAATGTGACCATAAATGAATTCTGTAATCATGTATGCCTTTAGTTATTCTTTATTCAAATATGTTCTGAAAAGGACAAAGGGTATATTATAGTTATCTTTTTGGTAATTAAAAAACCCTCACTTATCTCCTCTGAACTCTTACATTAACTGTAGTACATCCTGAACATAATGTTTGAGTGATCAGGCTTAGCAATTACACACTGTTAAAAGCAAACTATTATGATGATAAATAATGATCAGGCAGGTACCACTGGTGTAATGTGTCAAGTCAATAATTTTTACACCTTAAAGTAGTCTGTTATATTCTAAGTGTAATGGTACACTGTATGCTCTTAAAAGCAAATGAGCTAAAGAAATAAATAGGCAAGCAGGTGAAATATCCATTAAAGATTAAATTTAAATGAAAGTCATAATTTCATAATGAAACTGTAGAGGGGCCTTGAATTGAGTTCAAAACCAGATAGAAGGAAGCAGCATGTAAAAGGCCTCCATTCTGTTCTTTTTGTATGTGAGAGCTAAGAATTGTAAGCACCATTTTGTCTTGATCATTGGAACAGCTACATTTTATCATGTTTTGGTGAGGATGAATGCGAATTAGAATTCCCACTGGAGGCAAGCACGGTTAAATTAGACCTATTTGTGTGTAATTCCTCTAAAGGAAAAACATTTGTAGAGATGTCAGGAAGCCCCATTTCACATTCTGCTGTAAGTAGAAGCAGTAATTTTCCATTTGTGTCTGATTTTCGTTCATCACACTGTTCTGGGTCTCAGGTGAGCTGTGACACTAAATGCTACATGTTTATTTTGCCTTCATTGACAGGTATCCACCTGAAATGAGTGAAGATAAAATTAGAGGAATCCAGTAAAGACAGCTTGTTTAGCTGATCAGTGTCATCTGTCATTATCAGCTGAAAGAGAGGGAAACATACATGTTTCAAATCGTTTATGAAGGTCCATCCTACATCCAGCAGTTACTACAGTTCTTGAAAATGGACTGGCCTCTATTTTCATTTGCAGGTGTGTGCACAATACCATGGAGGAAAAGGAAGGATTCAAGTGTGAAGGACAGGATTTAAACATTGAACATGGCAAAGATGGAAATACGAAAATCTTGGTATGACAAAACCAATGTCAATAATAACAAAGCAGTTTCAGAGCCCAGGTATTTAGACAAAGCCAGAGAAATGCAATCCAAAAATC
This sequence comes from Chitala chitala, assembly GCA_025773905.1. NCBI lineage: Eukaryota > Metazoa > Chordata > Actinopteri > Osteoglossiformes > Notopteridae > Chitala > Chitala chitala. Next base: position 4,803,567 of record JABJVR010000106.1, on the reverse strand, counting down.
TAGTCACAAGAGAGGAAAGGAGAAAGAAGAAGGGAGAGAAAAAGAAAGAAAGAAAAAAAAAACGCAATGAAGAAAGCAGGGTGGTATCGAAATGTGGGCCTTATATAGGGTGTGTGTGTCTGTGTGTGTGATAATGGGTACACTGTGAACAGGTGTGTATGTAAGGTAAATACTAGAGGCCTGTGGTTGTTGGTTACAGTATGCAAATATTCTTCTATGAAATCTGGGACCTCAAAGTCAGTGGTTTATCATCATGGAGCCTTTAATTCAACATCGGAGCCAATAAAACCAAGCCCCAGAAATTCTCCTTGTCATGGAACCGTTTCCGTCACACACTACTGAACTGATGTGAGGAGCCTGAAAATCACAAAGACTGTCTCTGGATTATGGCTGGATAGTGTGCGGGTTGCCGCTGGGGGCAGTTTGAGCCGAATCAAACACTGAGTCAGGGTTGACTGCAGACAGTCTGAAGGACAGCGTACGCGTGGCTTTCACAAAAGGTCAAGTCCATTTTAGCACAAGCACCCACGCTGTCGCCTGGAAATAAAAAAATAAATAAATGTGTCGCAAAGGTCAAAGTTTTGAAAGCAATAGTGGGGGGGCTGCAAAGACAACACTAGTCAACAAAATAGGGAAAGAAATCCGTTTTATATAAATACAGTAAAACCCTTGTTTACTTTTATTTAAATATAAAATAAAGGCTACATTCAAAAACTGTAATGAGTATCCTTCAGCCTTTCACAAAGAACTCTTTATTTTGCAGCAATTTATTACATTCATGAATAACCATGAGCAAATTAAACAGATGAAATCAAAACATCACGGCGTATAAACAAACTGGGCTGTTTAGCCATATTTGTGCTCACATGATGATAAAGTGCATTGCTGATATAGAGACACTGTGGCAGTTAGGCCCTCTCCTTTACCCAGGGTCAGAAGGAGAATTTTGACATGTTAAACACACAAAACTAACTGTCACACTTGAAAAAATGTAAAAATACCACACAGGATAATTTCATATAATCAGTTGTACCACTTTCCCACATTTCCTTTCTCATAAAGCTGGGCTGTTTTCAGATGGTGCTCTTTCCCTTTGAGCCTCCAAATTGAATCCTGTCAAACACTGCATTTTCTGTGCTCAGAAAATACGCGCAATAGCTGAGCACAGTTCATTAGCCAGTAAAACTGCTGTCATCAATATATCGTGTCCTTCATATAGCAGACATAGCAAGAACACGAGCAAATTCTGATGACAAAGTATAAAGATAAAACACATTTGCATGCATGCACACAAGCAGACACACAAACGGCAAGCCGTTAGCCTGTATAAGTTTTACACTTCTCTGACTTACAGTTCAAAGCAGCCCCTTCATTAGCACAGCTAAATATTACTCATGTTTTTGAAAGAAAAAAAAAAGAAAAAAACTTGAATATTGTGTTTAGAGAAAAAATACACGAGATTTATATTAAAATTTTAAATTATGTTCAGAAAAATAAGTTGACATTAGTCAATCAGTCCTTTTCATGACTTATTATTCCCGTCTTAATAATGAGCACATGATTGTAATATCTGTAGATTATAGCAAAGGTCAACTCGACTTGCGAGCACTTGTGTTTGAATTTCATCTCATCTCATTAAAGCAAATATTGGCAGAGATGTAAAAAAGTACTAATTTTATTCAAAGATAATATGCAAATAGAGTTCAGGGCAGAATCAGCAGCTTTTTAATAAACCCGAACGCTGGCAGTCTCTCTCAGTACCTTTCAGCAATTGTATCTGGCTGTGGGAATGTCAGCGTAAGTAACACTATGTTAGCATAAACAGAAAAATGTCAGCTTAAGTATAGGAGAATATTAGCATGAACGTGAAAATGCTTGCATAAGTAGGCGAGATTTAACATAAGCATCAGAATGTTAGTCTGAACAAAAGATTGTTAGCATAATTAGGAGAATGATAGCATGATCAGGATAGTGTCAGCATGAATATGTGAGCTTGTGTATGATGAAACCATCATGAAATCAAAGTGGCTGCACTTGGTTTGCTGGGGGTAGGACTGATGAAGCATTTAGTCAGGAACAACAGAAAACCTCAAACACCACAGTAGACAGCTGGTTTTTACATTCTAATGCTATGACAACACTGTTGACCTTCATACGGAATAGCCTTTGCTGGTGTTCTCGTCACCAGTGTCTCACTTTAAAAGTCATTTCGATATGTCCTTGGAACCACAGTCCTTCTGTGAGGTTAAACTTTTGAACTTTGCGTCAGGCTTTCATTGTGAGCTGGGATTGATTCATGATTCCTTGAACATCTTAAGGACTGTCATATTCACTGAAGCAGGCAAAATATTCGCAAGTTGTTACCGCATACTATTATTTCTCAAACACAACAGATGTTTTTTTTTTTTTTTTTTTTTAAGATAAAGTTTATTTACTAGCCATTTATCCAGGTGGCCTTTCTGAAGAGATGTCATATCTCCTGAAGACTGATTCCTGTTAGTTATGTCTACAGCATGACACGAAGCAAGCAATCTCGACTGTTGGATTTGCCTATTATATTGCTTTTATTACACTAACACCCATGATGGTGTGATGAACCCACAAGCTGACCTTGCATCATCATTTCAGGTTGAGTCCAACCAGGTTATGTGGATTGCCTGGCCACCAGATGCTCATCTGTGAATCCAACCCTTTTTTGAGAGACACTGTCTAAGGAGGAGGAGTTTAAGTGCCTTGGGGTCTTGTTCACAATTAATGGGCAAGTGAACCATGAGATTGACAGAGGAATCAGAGCAGCGTCAGCAGTTCTGTGGTTGTTATATTACTCTGTCATGGTGAAGAGATGGCAAAGTGTGAAAACAAGGCTCTTATTTTGCCAGTCAGCCTACAACCCAATCCTCACTTATGGTCCTGAATTTTGGGCAATGACTGAAAGAACAAGACTGTGAATATAAGTGGCTGAAATTATGCTTCTCTGCAGGGTTGCTGGGGTTGCTCTCCAAGACAGGATGAGGAGCTCAGTAATCCAGGATAGCCTTGGAGTAGAGCAGCTAGTTAACAACTTCTCCTGACTGAGAGGAGCCAGTTGAGATGGTTGAGACAATAAGGATGCCCCGTGGAAGGTTGCAGCTCTACTCTTCCAGGCACGTCCCACTGGGCAGAGACCTAGGGGCTAGCTAAGGATGTGCTGAGAAGATTATATATCCAGGCTGTCTTGGAAGTGCCTCTAGATCACCCAGAAGTGGTTGGAGACCACTGCGAGTGAAAGGGAACAAACTGACTGCACAACTGCTTATTTATCCCCCCCTACACTGCACCAAAATGTTTCACTATCAAACATCTGTACTTCATTTTATTATATTTTTTACAAGTTCAACACATTGGGAAATCATGAAAGCAACCATCTTTGGTTGAGACATTTTTACGTGCTAGATCCTTACTAAACAAGAGCTTGTTTACTGTAACTGCTCACTACTAAGAGATAAGACAACAGTAAGGTTGTGGAGGCTGGGCTACAGATGCTTACTGACAAAGTCATAAATCAGCTGGATGGGTGGTCACCAAATGCAGCTGATTGCTGCAAATGCTACAGGGTCTGCCAACTAGCAAGAGAAGTCATGCTAAATTGTGTCTAGTGGCTGGTTTTGTAATTAGTTCTTTGTACCCACTTATCCCATGTCATCACCATAAGAGTATGCAGTATGGTGCTTAAATATTTTATTAAGTAAACTGATCCACTTATGCCACATCCACTTAACTAAACATGTGTTCTGTTAGAGCCAGTGGCAGAAAAATGGTCACAGCATTGACATAAGCAGGTTATCCACTTATCATGCATCCACTTAAGTGAACCCCTCTATATTATTAAGTTTTGAAGAGCTTTAAAGTGTTTTAATTTAACTGTCTAAACCGCCTACATCCTACATGCTCTTTATCTCCAGCATATGCAACAGAGTTTGTGTTAATATTGTGTGTGCATATA
>JABJVR010000106.1:4773393-4795893 GCA_025773905.1 Chitala chitala | reverse complement strand
AATATTGTGTATATATATATATATATATATATATATATATATATATATATATGCACACACAATATTAACACAAACTCTATTATTTAATATTTTGTTTTACTATGTAGTGATTTAATTGTTTTCTTTTCCTTTTTATTGTATGGTGGCAGACTAAACGGTTAAATCTGTACGTTGGAATTGTGTAAATTTCATTAACAGGTATGTTTGCTTGAGTTTTCATTTCTATGTTACCATTATTTAGCTGCTCATTGTGATTTATTACATGAAAAAATGATTCCAATACAGCTGGAGTGGGAGACCACGCAAATTATGGAATTTTGCACGTTTCAATAACAGTTGGATCTGCAGGGTCAAGAACACGCCCGTCACACACAGACAATGGACAGAGTTTTCAGGCAGACACTGTTAAGAGCTTTTCGTTCAGTATTCTTCTCACAAGAGGATGTATAATTTGTACCATGTAAAAACACTGGTACATTCATACCTTAACAGAGTGCTTAATACACATTGATGACTGAAGTGTCATTTTTTTAAGTCATTAGTGAATGTCACTGATATTGTTTGAATCCTTAAACCCACCGCCATGTGACTGACTAGAAAACCTGCACTCAGATATCTAGAAATAGGAATGTTACTTTAGAGTTTGCATAGTGTTCTTGTCAGTCTTTCACCCTGTAAAGCTGTGAGATTCTTTGTCAAAAACCTCACTCTTGTTCCCCATTACAGAATATTTGCACTTTTATGGATCAGTCAGCTGCAGATATTACTTTTGAATGAGAAGAAATACAAATTAGTGGATAAAAATTTTTAACAAAACATTATGCTAAGAACATTGCTGATGAACTCCCAAAAATTGACTGAAATTGTTAGTGGGTATGGCTTCTGTGAAAATTGCTGCAGTGGGTATCCATGAAGGATGGAATAATGGTTTCCTTAGGACCTGCTATTCAGTGACCCAGAGTGTGAAGTGTCACCCCCCTGAGCACTAGCTACAGTCTCAACCCGGGGCTCCCAGACCTCGCTGCCCTCCAGCATCTGGACACACTCATTGCACTGTTACTTTCTGTGCTTTTCTCGATGCCTTTGTGAATGAACTGGACTTTACAGGTGAGATAACAGGACGTACGCAAGAAAAGCTGACCCACCATTGATTAAAAAAGTTTCCTCCTTCCTTCGGGTAGTGTGGTGCGGGCTGGGGGAGGGGAGTGCATTACAGTCATGGTTTTGAGAATAAATATATCAAAATCCATGAACCTTATTTGATGATAAGAAATTGCCAAAAAGGACTGAGCAATAGAGGACACTCAGGTTTTGCATCTTAACGTGTACTATATATTGTTATTGTCCATTTTTATTGGCAAACTACGTGTAGAAGTGTGTAGTTTTTTATTTTGTATAAGTTAATATAGCTAATATGCAGTTAATATTTAGTTTATGCTTAATTCATTTTGTAGTTGGAGACAATTGTAAAAGTTTTTTTGTGGCGCCAACAATGGTAGGGTATACTGTAGCCCTGGTGCCATCGGTGAAACGTCTTCTGTGCAATCACAGATATCAAGGTAGCATCAGGATTTCATCTTGGAGTATGAGAAAGACTGGTATGGATCTCCATGTTTCTCTTTTCATTTGTCATGGATCACTGAGCTACAAAGATGTGTTATTGTTCTGACTCATATGACTTTATTTCTTGTGAGTAATTGTCTTTGAAGTTCTCACAGAAAGCTTGGCTGGATCTTAAACTGTTTGTCACACTAAGGGTCTTGTAGATATTTCACTTTGTCTCCATTTTGTGCATACCTAGACACCTTAAAATGAAATAAACATTAGATCTCAGTTGCATTTTGTCCTGAACACCATTACTCATCAGTCTACACATCTAAAGGTACATTTGTGGCTCACATGACCTACAAAAAGTTTTTTATACAGCTTTTTTTCCCAAGAGCAATTTTTCTGAAAAGGACACTCTTTAAGGGTTGAAATTGTTGGAGGAAAAGGGAAAACACACAGGATACACCCTGGAAAGGATGTTACCTCATGTCAGGGCACAAACACAAATTCAGTTACCCTTATGCAATAAGTAACATTTAATAATAAGTGTCACCATTTTAAATATCTTGCTTGACTTTCAACTGCAGAAGAAAGCTGGAGCACTTTGAAAAAGTGTATAGAAGGATTAGATAAAGGTGAGGCAGGTTAGTCTGCAGGTGTGTCATTTTAAACAGGTGTTCATTGTTGCAAGACAGTCTAATGCATCAACTTTGTCATTGTTATATACAGAAATATATGGACACAGAAATAAAGTTTTTCTGTACTGTTTTCTTAACATGTTACTTTCTATTTGTGTATTACTTTCAACGTATTAGCAATTAATTTATTAAGTCAACTCAGTCCACCTTCTCTGACATGAGAATGCCAAACTTCAAGTAGAAGTAAAAAAGTTTACCATTAAACTGTTCCCTCTGAGCTATACCTTGTCACCTCTGTTGTGGCATAATATGCCTCTGTGAAGTTTTATGTTGCATTATTTTGCCTCTCCCCCCCTACTTGCACATATGACCTGCAGCGTTACCTGACTGAGGTAAGTGATGGGTAATTTAACAGCACCCTGTAGCCTTTCTATTATTTTGACATATTTAGACTCTTCCCTTAGGTTAAATTACATTAAATTATGCAGCATCTGCTCTGTGTTCGCTGCTTTCCTCATCTCTCAACAATCACAACATTTCCTGGCTTTTTCTATGCACCAATGAAATTGCAGAGATCTTAACTGTTTCATTCTATGCTGATATTTTTGTTTTGTAGTAACGGGCCCTCTATCACAGCTACCTCGGCCCCACCCCTGGTGCCAGTGGAATGTAAAGCGCTCCACATATAGCAGCTGGTGCTTTTGCTGTTGATGATGATGATGATGTTGTTGACAACGATGATAATGGTGATGTTAAAGTTCAAGGCTAATGATCTATACTATATTTAATGTGATGACATTCATCTGTGTTACATATACCCGTTACAACTCTGAGCCATTTGACCTCTGTGCTGTGAAAAGCAGCGTTCAATTAAATGAAACACAAAAGAATGGAAATAATGACAAAGACGAAAATTACGATGACAAAAAATTAATACGATAGCAATGGTTATTGAATTTTGTGGAAATAATAATAAATGGTAAATGAGAAGTACACTCAGAGCAGGTGGTTTCTGGGATTATTTTAGAAAATCTCTCCTTGATTGTGTTACTGCAGCAGCCTCAAGATAAGACCAGCCTCTATCAGAAATCCACACAAAAATTGACCCCCAATTTAATTTCTAATTTCACAGCATGATAGAAATATATCTCACAATATTGCCTATTACAAACCATGGTTATAACACACAACATACATATTGTACCTGATGTATGTTTCTAGCCAGCCAATCAGATTCACACTGCCACCAGTCTTATGAGTTGTGCGATAGAGCTCCGTTATTTGTTGTACTTTACCATGTTTAGGTCCCCCCTCCTTCTTCCACATGTGAAACCTTGTACACTTTTACTATTGCACAATTGATACCTGTTTCTCATGTCGACCATTTTATCTGCAGGGCTTAACACTACCAGAATAAACAAACAAACTAAGAGGGTTCAATATGATGCATTAAATCCCTACAAGACATTTTCAAGACATTTTTGCAAAATATTAAACACAATGATATCCTTTCATTAATTTAAATGGCAAACACATCAACACCATAGACAAGACCAACATGAACATATGCATGTGGAATAATTGAATGGACTCAAAAAGCAGACAGATGGCCAAATGTGTATGAGAGTGGATTTCTGTTATGGTACCACATTGTGACAGGACACAGGGAGTAGACGTGGAAAAATCAGGCAGCTGCTCTGTTAAGTCTCAGGAGTCAGTTATATTTTTATGCAACTTTGGTTACTTTTCTACTTTCAGTGAAAAAAAGAATCTTTAAACATGGAGATTCCTCTGTGCTCATTCAAAATAAATAAGAACACACACGCACACATGCGCGCACACGCACGCACACACACACACACACACACACACACACACACATACATATATATTACTATCTTTACTATCATTCGGGATACGTTCTCACGCTGTTATAGAGATGATATGTAGCTTTATGTAACACTTAGTTGTTTGGTGTAATTTGATTGGACAGGAGGCATTCCAACTGTGTTGATATTTTACGATAACACAAATATGCTCATTGTTTGTGTTCCTTAGCATGTCAATTCCTGGTCGAGTTGTGGACTATTTGAGTTGGCGGAGCCATATAACCAGTCAAATAAAAAAACAAATCATAATCTGTTGTCATGTATTTTTGTCAAGTAATAAATGGTGTTTGTGGAACTTTGATGCCTTCGGCTTCATGTCAGTGACCACATCACAGCCGTGCTGATATTGCAGAACAATTGCAGAACAATGGCACTCTCTCTCGTGTAATATTGCTTTATTGCACTACTGTACTACTAAGTTACATCCTTTGCTGCAAGTCACAATTCTGTGTTTATTTAACTTAATTCTCGTTTTCATTATATCATAACTTCAATTACAGCTTTAATTATTGTAAGAGAAACTGGTGTCTATAAAAACCTACCCAGTATACAAATGAATGACATTAAAAAAAGCTGTCACTCAAATGTAGTCGACAGTTGGAGATGCAGTGTGCCTTCCAAAGGCGAAGATTTAAATCTGATGCTGTCAATTCAAATGTGAGCTGCACTTCCTCACCCTAGTCTACGCTGGGAATCGGAGTCCTTCTTGCCAAATGTTTATGCAGATTTTTGTTCCACCCAGCCTCTCTGTCAATTACAACTGATGGAGCTGTAATTGAAAAGAATCTGGGTTTCACATCGATTAAGTTACAACTGACGGGCTTTTGAAAAGGGGGGGAAGGTGGGTGGGAAGTGCCTTTGCTAATTAAAGTGTTCCTTCAGCCTGATTGTGTTTGTCTCCTTGGGTCCCTCAAACAAATTAGCGCCAACGATTATGATTAAATTTAAGATTAATTTATGCGCTTAGCGGTGCAGGCAGCCAGGAAGCCACGCCCATCTGGTACCTCCAGGCAGATGTGGAGGATTGTGAGCTCATTAAACTAATGCTCAGGTGCAACCAATTAAGACTTAAGGCTACAGCTCCAACAAAGGGGAAATAGTATGTGTCATAGAGTTGTCTCAGTCAATGACAATTATTAGAGCTTAATTAAACTGTATACCTACTTAACTAAGACTGTGGTTTAAGTTCTTTTTGAATATATATATAAAAAAAGAAAAAATAAATAAATAAATAAATAAATATATATATATATATATATTTTAAACCTGGTCAGATAGTAGCACACAGTGGGTACACTGGGCTAGGCCAGGGACATGCTAGGGCACTGTGGCAAACAGACTGCCTGTACAGGGAAACTGTTTTTCATATTCCCATAGATAGTGAACACCGTTATTATCACTGACTTTTCTGAGTCACTGCCCAGCTTCCAGCAAGCCTATCACGTGATCAGTAAGCCCCAGTCACTATCAGACTCAATAATCACACTCTCTTATGTGTCTTACACTGGCATATTCCCAATCACAAACATTATTCTTCAGCGGTATTATTCAGTTTCCATCTTGCAAGGGCCTGGCAAACCCTTTTATACAATTCTATGTGCTGGCAAAGTGGGTTTTTAAAAATCACATCTGTGAACAAGTGAAACACTTTGGTTTTTGCTATATTAAGTAATATTTGATTGGCTAATGTTTTAAAGCCATGTGTATTGAAAGTTGTGAATAATGCAGTCTAATTGGAAAGGTTGCTAACTGGAGGGTTGTGACTAAAACTGCATGACTCCAAGCCAAGAAAAACGGCACTGAGCTGTGTTAGCGGGCTGGAGTGTGCGCCATGGCAACCTGTCCCCACTATTTGGTAACCATAGCAACTGAGTCCCTGTGGTGACCTCCTCCTTTCTCACTCTCTTGGGGTTCTGTAGCAACCTAACCTTCATCCTGGGTCACCGTGGCAGCTGATTTGCTGAAGTCCAGAAGTACTGCACCCTTCTGCATGTATGTGCATGTATGCTTGTGTGTTGTGCACAGGTGTGTGTGCCTGCGTGTGTCTTTTGATCTGACACATTAAAAGCAGAACTCTGTGCCTTGTTCGCATTGGGTTATGGCCAAGGAATTTTTGATGTCAGAATGTTTGGCTAAAGTCAGCTCAGTGTAACATTGTATTGCTAAGTAAAAAGGTATTTTTCATTGTATAGTGAGGAATGCCAGTCATATGAGACAATACATTAGGTGTATCTTGAACAAGTAACATTATTCAACATGACATAATGCAGCGTCATTCAGTTTAAAAGGATGCTGAAGACTGAAGAGAACTTTCTGATTGAAATCACACCTTGGAAGAGCTTTTAATATTTTTTTCTCTTAAAATTGATGGCACTAACTGGAACACTTCAAAGCACAGCCTTGATCTCTGCATGGGTGTTTTGTGTTTTTATGTATTATATATGTATTTACATATCCCTTATACAGTATGTGTTCTTAAGGTGAGTGTATCAATATGAATTGATGGAAAATATGATGTTTTGATATTTATGGAGGGTTTTCTACTCCCAATCAAATAATCTAATGACTATTGGAACGGCCTGGGAAAATGTGGTTTTGGTTCTAGTTAAAACAAAGCAGTTATTACAAGGACACAGTGAAAAAATATATAATAAATCATTACTAATCTTTTCTCTGCTCTAGAGGTACACAGCTATTACTCTAAAGATCCTTAATCCAGAGCTCCTTGTATGTTAGTCTTCATTTATTAATTGGAGATATGTCAGACGGGCACTTCTTTTAATAGATGGCTGTAATATGGGGGCTGAAACACCTTGAAAGCCTAGACCAGAGGTTCTGATATTCTGCATTATCTTTTTGGCAGAAATCAAAATAAGCTGCAAATGCATTAAATAGAATGTGGAACAACAGATGAATAATTAACAACATATGACTTTCTCCTGAAGTGACTGCGCTGCTTTTAATTATCACTTCTGTAGGTGGAATATTTTAGATCTGGTGGCTCTGGTTGCTTCAGGAACTAACAGTCTTATAAACTAGAGCTGGTTCTTTATGTCTTTATTGCTGGTTGTCATGATGCTGGACAGATGTACAACAGGGTGCCAGGTGGGGTTGTGGGTTATACATTAGGAGGTCACATGGAAATGAGGGCAAGGGGCAATTTACCCCACGCCACACACACACACACACACACACACACATGAAAACAAATCAGAAATATTGTTGCCAAGTGACATTGCCAAGACAGGAGCTCTGTGTCCAGGTTGCCTCCATCCTGCCTCGTGGGGCGGGGGTGGTGGGGGGTGTCATACCAGCAGGAGTGAAACACCATCTGGTGACCCTCTCTCTTGTGTGCCAGGAGTCGCTGTGTCACCCCTACCCAAGCGATGTTCTGGCACATCTTCCACCATGCACCAGCTTTCTTAATCACCAGGGAAACGGTCAGCGGAGAAGGTGGGAACCAGCCGCTAGCTCATTAGCATTGTTTTTTCTTTTTTTATTTTTTCCTGTGGCCACATCTAGGGCCTCTCTGTTCAAATATGGCAAAGCACCATGACAGCTGAGTGGAGAAAGAAAAATAATGGAGATGTGCTCTAATTAACCCTTTGGCTTGACATGTTCGTATTCATTAGCACAACTCACACCTTCTTCCCCATTTCAAAACCATCTCAGAACCATAAAAATACAATGAGAGTAATACAATCAGAAGGGTGTCCCTTCTACTGAGCAGGCCTCACTTTGGGAGGAAGCACCTTACCTCATCAAGCCATTTATTAAACAAAAATAGGTTTTGTTTGCATTCATAATGAGACATGCTCAATATAATTGATTTGCTGATTTTTTTTTTAATGGAGGCCAAATAGGACTTTGCAGAAGATTAAATTACTGCACTCAAGAGAAAGCCACAACTGTGCCATAAACAATGAGAAAGAGTGGAAAAATGCAAAGAGCACACAACATGATCACAGGGGCAACAGGAAATGGCTTTTTGATAGTCTAATCTGTCAGAAATCAGCAGGTGCCGCATGTGAAGACTTGGAGGGCAGACAGAGCCATAAGCCCAAAATCCTTTAGCGGATATCACACCAATCAAAGAGCTCTTTCCTCTCTCACTCTCCAAGGAACAAGCTCACATTACGCTTTATAACTTAAGGGCCCGTGCTTTCAAAATGTCCATTTTTCATCATTAAAATGCTAAGTTTAGAGAGGCCACGCAAGCGAGTTTCCTTTTTCACTCTAGACACAATTTACCCAACGGAAAGAAACGAAATGACTGGGATAGAAAAAAATAGGTGGAACAATAAAGATGAAAAAACGTAGTTTTCAAATCAGGTTAAGACGTTTAAGCATCATTGGTGTTAAAGGAAGAAAGCAAGACCAATGCTGCTGTTATGAGGGAATGGGCCTTGTTTGTGAGAAGAAGAGGTAGGGTGTAATGTGCAACACAGAGCCTCCATGACATTACAGCATTGGCCAGCAGGTGGTGTAGTGGTTATCAGTACTGTAATGCAGGTAGATGTACACTGGAACAGTGTATTGGAGGTATTGTTTCACAAAAGCAATGTCTGAAACAATATGGTGGATCTGTGTGTTGCCAGTGGTGAAAGAACATACTTGCAGACTGAAAACCATAAACGCATATGGTTTTTAGACTCTCAGTTCTAGAATATGGAATGGTGAGTCTTTGGAATCTGTTGTTAGCAGGTGACAAAAATTAGATACAGGAACTGTTTGGAAAATAGCATGTGAAAAGGAAATTTAAATATTTCTGGATATAAGCATGAGCTAAAATCATTAATACAATGATCTTTACAAAATGGGAACACAGACTTTGAAGTTAACAGTGATAGCTTGTGTGTGGTTGTTGAATGTTTTGGACACGGTTTGTATTAACACTGAACTTTACCACAGTTTATTTTTTTTCAGTTGTTTTTGTGGTTTCTGATGTTCTAGAGAGGAAACAGAGAGGATATTAAATATGTCACAAATCCGTCTCACACACAAATTTTCTCTGGTGGTGACATCGAACTTGGGAAGATCATGTAGGGGCACATGCACAAGCATGAGGAGAGCATGCAAGCTCTTTGCACAAAGACCTGGGGCCTAGTTCGAACCTACAACCCTGGAGGTGCAAACTGACAGCTACTGAATCCTTGCAAACCCACTCTGTTCTTTGTATAACTCTGTGATGATTCTGCACTCAACCATCCCTGCATGATATATCCAAGCACTTTTTCTAACTTCAAAGGAAAGTTCTTAGAACTTTAGGATCCCCTTGTACTTTCTTTGAAACTTGTGCTCTTATAAAGGGCCACTATGTTTTGCAATGTACAAACTGAATATAAGCCAAACTCTTTGTTAGGATCATAATGCAAGCTCTCAACACAGACGTTTATGTATTGCATTTAAACTACAAAAGTACATTAAAAAATCTGCAGTTATTTATTGTTTCCAGGCAGCATATAAACATCAATAAGCATCAATTTTTATTTCTTAGTATATATAACTGTGCATCTGCAATAATGTGTTGCTGGCAAACATGGCTGTGAGACCAACAAGTGTGTGTGTGGGTACAAAAAATATTAATTCCACAGCTCTGCTGGAGATCTCAATGTTACTGTGTGTTCACATGAGCAGAGTTAAAAGCCTGGGTGTTCCTGTGTTTGTATAGGATTCACCTGAGGACACAAAAAAATTGCAGCAGGGCTAAAGGCCTGGGTGTTACTGGGAGATATTGCATTCACCTGAGGTAGCTAAGCAACCACATCTGAGATGAAGACCTGGATGTTATTGTGAAGAAACTCAATTCAGGAAAGAAGCTATGCAACAAAGCTAGATCAGGTAAACACAAAACCTCAGAATGAGGCTATCACCACTATGGGGCAAAAAACCCTAATAACGTAGAGCACCTGTATCATTAACTGTGTATTCTATACTGTGAATTTCCACTGAGCAACAGTAATTACCATAATAATTACCATATAGTGTACAGGGAGCATGCCAGAAAACACTTGCAGGGCCAGATGATCAATGTACCATTTAGGAGTTCATTTTAAACATGCTTTTGAGAGTGTGATTTGCTTGAATTGGTCAGAAAAGTCCTGGTAGCAAACTGCTTTTTATTTTGGAACAGTACTGATGGAAAAGGGAAAAGAATGCAATTTTGTTCACCAGACATCATCTGTGGGCACTCAAGGAAGCCTATTATTGAATTGTATACAAATGGGTATCAGATGGACAGTTTCCAGTTAAACGCATTGAACAAAGTGTGTGGTGGCACTGACATGATAATAGAGGGCTGTGAGATCCAAGCAGTGGTGACAACCTGCATTTTAGAGTCTTCTGCTGAAAGGGCGTCTCAAGGCTGCAGCATCAAGGGCGTCTCAGGATGGGGCGTGAAAAAGAGGGAGTCACTCCTGAGCCATACACTTGGTGGAAACAAAGCGTTGATGAAACTCTTTGTCCAAAGAATACTGGCAGAACCAAAGACATTGTAAACACTCTTCTTTAGCATTCACAAAAGAAGCATAGGCTTGATTCACTTCTGGACACACACAGAAAAATAAGACTGGGCCACATGCCTGGGTGTCCAGCCTCTCCCAGTTACAGTATTTTATCAGCCGCAACATCTACCTTTCAGGATGTGTCTGTCGGTCATCTTTCTTTGTCCACCATGAAATGTGTCAGGAAGAAAAGCAACTTCCAGTGCACGTCTAGGAGACCCAAGTGGCAGTCATGTTGGTCACACATTACATCCTGAGGTAGCACAGAGCCAAAACAATGTGTCTGAGCACAGGCCATCCACAGATGCCATGCAGATTGTCAGCTGAAATACCAACAGCAGAGACGTGGAACTGCACGGTGTGGTGCCTTTATCAGCCCTTCACGAGGCAAGTTCATTGAAAAAGACGTAAAAGGTTATTCAGCAGGTGTTTATTTATTTAAAAAATACAAAATATCAAGATTGGAGATTGATTTGTAACATGAATGCTTCTGGCGTGAGTTTCTCACTTGTCCCTGAACAAGGTACTTTGCCAAAATCCCAGACTGTGTAAATGGGTAAAACTGTAAGCTGTCTAAGCTGTTTCGGATGAAAGCCTTCACTAAGTAATAATTATATGGATAAATGGGCTCTAATGCCTAACACTTCTGCACATCACCTGCTTTCATCCCCAGGCAGAAAAGCATGGCCTAACCTTGAGTGAAGTAACAGCTCCTAATCTAGTCCAGTCTGGTCTCTTCAACTGCATGCCACACAGCTGGACAGAGTTACCAGCACTAATCAACAGTCCACTCGCCTTGAACTAAAGCATGTAGAGATTTGAGGTAGTTTGCACCTGCAGGTTTTGTTCAGACCTGCATTTTTAAATGTTTATTTTCTTTCTTTTGTGAAATAATGACCAAGTTTTCCTTTCCTTAATTTATGTTAATTTTGCTAATGAATATTGATTGGGTTCACTCCCGGGGAGCCTTGTCACCAGAGTTCCACCTTCACCGATGGCTCTCTGCAAACTGCCACAGTCGTTTGTAAATATTTATGTGCTGAAAGGTGATTATGTAGGGTTTCGATCTCTCCCACTTTGTGAGACGTGGCAGCTATAATTGAATATATGGCTGATGGCTTCTACAGTTCAAACTGTTTGCTTTTGATTCAAACCTTAAACAGGGCTTCCTTTTTTGAGTCGGAAAGATACAAACAGCGCAGGATGGTGTGTATTCTCTCAGACAGCGTGTCATGAATCTAATATATTTTCTGTTTACCTTTGTTGCTCTTTGTTCTTTGAGTGTATAGTCAAATATTCATAGTTGCGCTAAGGGAACAGCTTTTGTTTTTAGGCAACTTCCCTATTTTTAGAGTGGGCTCCGATTATCGCAGAGAGGAGGGAGGGAAGGACTTCTTTCGCCAAAATAACGAGATGTCTCAACACAAAAGATGCCAAGCGTTCTGTCTTTTTGCATGAAATATGTATTTTTTCATGAATAATGCATGATCTGTCATGTCTGCTGAGCGCATGCATAATGCATGTGGCTCCCTTGTAATAACAGGGAAACAAACCTATCATTTTGCAAGATGGGAAATGACACACTTTTTCACATGCTCACAAGGATTCCATAACCGGCGGCAGGAGGAGGGAACCAAATGAGAGAATTCCTGGAGTTATCGTAGATTTACATGGGTGCCTTGGGTGTGTGTTATTGTTTTTACAGCACCAGGGGACAGCGCAGGCATCAGCTTCTGCGAAGTGGCTACAGCCGCAACAGCCCTACTTGCTGAGGGGAACATGCACGTGCACAGGGCTCATGCACACGGTCAATTGCAGCCGGACCTGCACTGCACGTGTAGGGTGACGTGTCAGCGTTTGTTGAAAGCATCGTTCATTGATCAGGAAGTCCAGTTTAAAGCACTTCAAAAAGTTCACTATAGTTCATATGTTTCATTTGTAAATTGGAGATATTTGCCACAGATGACACTGATGCAACTGAATTTTTAACCTGTTTTTCCAGCTTGTTATGAGCAACATTACAATTTCATTGTTCTTATTAAATACGTAATCACATATTTTCTGACATATTACATATTCCCACAGTAAAAAAATGACATAAAAAAATATTTGCTGTAAATACCAGCGTTTTATGTGTGTGTGTGTGTGTGTGTGTGTGTGTGTACTGTATAAATATATAGCTACTACTTTCATGTATACCATCACTCCATCATTTGTAAAAGAGATTTCAAAATCATTTGCGTATGCACTGTGCTGGAAAAATATTCAAGTAAATTTACAAAATCACTCACACACACACACACACACACACACACACAAACACGTAGATATTCATAGGCCTGCGAGTTTCATTTTAATGAATGTAATTAATTCAAACAGGAGTGTCAGGGGATACACACAACAAAAAGACTGGAGGGACACTTTACAGTAATCATTTTAACAGAAGCAGACAATTACCAGGGCAAATAAAAGGGGACCGGGAATGAAATATCAGTGTGCACAGAAGAATCAGGTGACAGTAATGTCTCGCTCCAAGCAGGCCTGGGGGAGACTAATTTCATCAGATAGTGTAACTAATGAACTTCTGCTGGAGATGTGAGAGGAGGGAGTGGAGAGGCAAGACTGCTGACCTTTATCCAGCAGAACAACTGACTGTAATTAAACGTGCACCGTCAAGGAGTGAATAGGCAGCACCTGGATACCACATGTTGGGGCTTCCGATTGGCTGCTGGGAATTTGACTTCCCATGCTAATGCTGTCTCATCATATGGTACAGGGCTTTCCAGGAATGGCTAGTGGAAAGCCTTTGTGTGAACACCAATAAGCTGACACGAACAGTCCACACTTATCTGTGCTGTGCAGTGCTTCAGAAAGGACAGCTATCAAATATTCAGCTGAAGCCACTTTTGTCAGGCTGGATCCAATCAGGGGCCCAGAAACATTCCAAATAGAGTACTGTATGTGTCCACAGTCTTAGCTACCATGTTAATGCCTGCCTGGAGAATACTGCTGGGCAAGAGCATTTGAGATTTAGTTTTACAGTTTGCCACAGATTCAAACAAGATTTGTAATCTTTGGTATTCATTGCTCATTGATGAACTAATTCATCGATGATTTGTTCTTTCAGCCACTTCCTTCCTTTCTAATTTCCCTCTGTAACAGCACAGTAAGCCAATACCATTGTGTGTGTGTGTGTGTGTGTGTGTGTGTGTGTATTTAGGAGTTTGGTACGAGCACTCTGGCCCAAGAGATTTTCATCTCTCGGGCTGTCACGTCAGGTTTTCCTGCCTATTCTGAGAAAATATAAAAGACAAAAACACATTCATTATTTTAGATTTGACCAAAAGTATGTGTGATTTCTGGGACTATGTGTGTATGTGACACAAAAGTTTAGTTGTATGTAATCAAAATGCGATGTAATTAAAATGTAATTCTAAGGTTTTGATTATGACTTATTGTTAAGTGTTGGTATGGAAACATAATGAAGAAAAATGTATTGATTGGACTACAGTTCTCCTACAGCTTTCAACAAAATGTGCTCTTAAAAAAAACTAATTGTGGAGTTAATTAAAGATCTAGACCTTGGTTAAGGTCAAGTTGCCTCCAATTTAATTTTCTTCAGAAGTTGTAATGAATCTTTATCTTTCTCTGTATTGGTGAAGATTAATCAAAGAACAACCACTCCAAAAGAATGAACAGCACTGAAGAACAAAGAACAGGTCACTGGAGTAAACTGAAAAAATATTGTTCTCATATGGATGATAGGTTTAAGAAAAAAAATTGTTTGCAAACATAACAGTGAATTTGATGCCATTGCCTTGGTTTAAAAGTGACAGATTACAGTATATACAGCAGTGACAATTGATAATCATGTCAATAACAGTCCTACAAATCTTCAGCAGTAACGTGGCTAACTATGTGTCTTCAGTACAATAAAAATTTAGATGAAACTCAGTGGAAAATGAAATGACAATTGACAGGACAAAAAGCACAACCATTCATTTCCATGGACAGCAGACAATGCAAATCTGCGTCTCTGTGTTGTTGACAGGGCTGTACAGAGCTAACCATTAAGTTCTCCGGACATAACACTCTTCTGTAAGTGTACATGTTATTAAGAAATCTAACCAATCATAAGAGCAGAGGGCAACTTTCATTAACATTTTATTTTTTTATATCTTCCCTAATGCAAAAAAAAAAAAAAAAAAACGTAGAACAACAGACAACATTAACAGCAACGGAGTGTGAAGTGAGCGCTTTTGCACAAGGAGACATGAACTGAGGCGCAACAGCTGGACCTTCAAACAAAAACGAGGGCTGCCATGCGAGATCCGCCCAAGGGCTGGGGCTTCGCTGATATGCAACACACACCCTTGCTCCTTACCCCCCACTTTTGTCAACTGGATGTTCGCCGCTGTAAAAACGAAAAGTCTGAGAAAAGTTTGGGTGGATTTACAGTGGTAAAATACTTTAAAACTGTTCAGCGAAGTTAAGGCTGTAGCGCTGTGCTGGTACGGGAATGGGGACGATTATGGCTCTAACACTTTTTCTTAGAAGAGCGGAAAACACGAATCATCAAAGCAGCGGCTGCGTGAGCGGTTAGCCTTGCTGCACTCTGTCCTGCAGGCTAAGGTTGCCCACCTCTCTTCCCAGCCCAAGGAGAAGTCAAAGCCAGGGGCAAGCCTGACTTCAGACACTCTCCGTACCTTAAACCTCCTTAAACCATCTCCACAAACGCGGCGCACCGTGTGAAAAGAAGGCAGCAGAAAAGCTGAGCTTCTGGCTTCACTCCCGCTTTGTTAGTGAAAGCGCTGGGGGTTCAGAGGGTAATGGAAGAGGACTTTAAAAGGAAGATACAAACCACAGCCAGTGGTGACCTCTAAACTGTGCCTTTTAAAACGTAACATAACGTGTAACAGGCGGGCAGGTTCCACTACAATCTTTTCACCTCTCTTTCCTCTTTCAGCCTACCTGTGAGTACAAAAAGGAAGAATAATGTAAAGCAGGTAAATGAAGTTCAAGGCAGAAGCATGTCTTTTGCTTATTTACTTTCCAAGCAGCTAAAAAAAAATAAATAAATAAAAATCCCCTGTTAAATAGCAAGAGAATTAGGAGGGAATTAGGAGGATCCAGTGCACAGGCATTGCAAAATAAATTAAATTTAATGATGTTTACTTAAACAGTAATGGCAGTTTAAACAATTTTATTTTGCCAAATGCAGTAGCAAAGAGACAACAGCAGATCCTGTTTAATTTTTGCACAATGCCTACATATGATCGCCCACAATCAATGACTTATTGTTTCTCATCAGGAAAAGCATGTGCTTCACAATAAATATTCTCAATTGTATTTACTTATATAGTGATACACAAAGACTTGGGAATGTATAATGTGTTCCGATGCATGCTGGGTAGCGGGATGAGATGGCTCTGACGCTCCACATTGGGTTCAGGTAGTTCAAGTCTCTTGGGTCGACAGCAAGTTGCAGTTATGATGTTATATTAGTAGCTGCACACATTTTTCATTAAGGCTTGAAGGAGGGAAATGAGACCCTCAAAAATGGAACAGACAAACATATTTGCACTTGACAGGGACACCCTGCATAGTGACTTTATTATTTTTTCATTGCAATATTTGTAAGCCTATGTGTTCAGGCAATAAAGTGTTGAGGCAGAGTCCTGTGCTCCATCTGGTGGTTTCTGTTTGGATGTGTATCAGGCCCCATGCCCCCCCGTGCAAATGCATATTACAACATTATTACAGTATGAAACTTTGGTATGAGATAGAGTGACTTGATAAAGTGGAAACTTCCTAAGAATTGGAAATAAAGAGAAGAGCTGGTAAGCAGGAGCAGTGTTGTTCTCTCAGAAAAATTTGAAGGTTATGTGAAAGTCAGTTATCTCACATGCTTTCAATTTAGATAAATTTAATTCTGTTATCATTTATTTAATAAAATCCTGACTGAAAAGCAAATGGAGGGTTTCATGCTCATTCTGAGAGAATGTCTTGGTGAAAATGAAGGAGCTGTCATCAAAGGGTGCTGAATGGGTATGTGTGAGATTTTTAATGCCTTGTATTTTATCCAGGATGCAGAGCTGTGGACAGATGTCCTCCTCTGTGGGAGCACTGAAAATGCAGAAAGTCTGTTTGACACCTGAAGCACATGGTCACTTTCACAAAAAGTGAGCGCAGAAGAATGCTGAACATAAAAAAAAAAACTCCAGAATGTGGGTGGCCTGCCCAAAAATGCAGAGAGAGATGCAATCCAGACAGTCCTACCTGTAATTAACAGACAGATAAGCAACTAAGACAGACCTACTTACATTGCAAACCAAATATCTTTTTAAAATGAGACATAAAATCCAAAAAGACCTACCTGTAAGGTAGACAAACACATAATTCCTATTTGTGAGGAAGATGGACATATACATCACAGACAGACCTGGTAGCTCAACGGGTAGAACATCAGGCTGTGGAAGTCTCCCAATTCAAATCTGGCAAAGCCAGCTTTGTCCTGGAGAAGAAACTCAGCGCTAGCTCCCCAGGTGCCTAGTGTGGCTGACTGCACACTGCTCCCCTCAGGGGATAAATGAAATGCAGAGAAGTAATTTCCCTCTGGGATTAATAACGTACTATAAAATAATAACAAAATAAATTAGAGATACTTACCATTAACACATTTGTATATGTACCAGTAATTTAGAGAGAATTAAGTATAATGCAGATGAACCAAAAGAAGCTTATGTTTTAAACTGGGAATATGTAATTCAGTGATCTCACATTAATGTTGAAAGAAATGTATTGTATATCAGTAATACATTCAGTCTGCTTTATTGTTTAGAGAATATTTTAATTATTTTAAACCATTTAGCCTTTACTCAAACTGACTACGAAGTCTCCGTACCCAGCACCCTTTGAACAAAAATGTTTTAATTAATATAGGAATTTCTTCCAAGGACAGATAATTCAGCAGTTATCTAGCCACCTGGTCAGCATCATATCTACTGAGCATGCTTACGTCAGACATACATGTGATGTTCTAGCTTAGATCAAATAGCTGCCTTAAAGCTTCTTGAAACATAAGTGTCCCTGTGTGCTTCTCAGTGTCAGCCTTTGGTAGTGACTGATACCAGTGATTTATTACAGAGCAGGAGAACATGAGCTATGTGGGGATATAGTGCACTGCTGTCATGTTATTCCCATAAACTGGTATTGTTCACTTTAAATGTGAACACTGGATAATTACAAAATATTTTTGTCTTTGTTAATGGTAGACATTCGTAAATTGTACCACTTTTTTGGAAACAGACACTTTAAAATCTGGTTGGACAATGTACAAAATCAAAAGAAATTGTTTTCAAATGGTCCACGGCAGAGATATTACTATTATCTTTAAGCAGTTTGAAGATGAGATTAACACAAGTGCTCTGCTTTGCCAATGATGGGCAGGTGGCCAAATGACAGGTTATAGCAATAAAATGACCAGACTTTGTTGCCTAAGCTTATAAAAGCAGACACCAGTACTGCTGGAAATCTGTTAAATAAAATGTGCATGTTATAGAATGAAATCTTATGTAGAAAATACCAAGAAAAAAATGTTACTCTCAGTAATGAATGTGTTATCAAAAGAATCGTTGAAGATGATTTAATTGTAGAATTGCAATCATCTTACTTGAAAGGCACTAATGCCTACTTGTAAATTAAAACACTTTATGTCCAGAAAGCATTCGGTAACTGATGTTCCCTCAGAAGGGTTACAAGGCACTTGGTTTAATTTTCTACCAATTAGATGTGCTCTGCCCTAAAGGTCAGTCCCGCAGTATCCATTATTCTAAATGTTTACTAATGACCTGCTTGACAGCTTTCAGATGCTCCCACATCCCGGCCTGTTCCAGTGACAGTGAAGACTTCCCTAGTGTCCCTGGACAGGAGGTTCACTGCAGCTGTGAAAGGAGTATGTCGTTTTGCCTCACGCTTCACTACAGGACTGTTGCAGCTGAAATATTGTAGTGACAGCAGGGAACCCAGTGGTCAAGTCCCAGGGGGAGTAAACCTGAGATCAGAGTTCATATCTTCGTCAATGCTCCAAGCACTTCATAAAAGGGGCAGGGTACAGGTGAGGTGATGTTTGCTCACATGGTGCAGTAGCACCAATACAGAGCCCTGTCTTAATGCCCCCTTGTGGCCATAACTTTCAGTGCAGACAACCATCAATGAAATGGCAAATCATGGGAGGAATGTTAAAGAAACAGGAAAACACATGGACATTCACAAGTTCCACCCTTAGTAATTATAGAGTGAGGACTGTTATCTCAGACAGACAAAAGGCATGATAGGTATGAAAAAACTCATTGGTGATTTTGGTTATTATGAAGCAATTTGTTCCAGTGCTGGTAAAATTCTTTCCAACTGAACAAACAATTTGATTCATGGCTTACTGTAGTATAATGTTTTTACTATATGTATCATATCTATATCAGCTTGTGCTAATATATAATGAAAGTTAAAATGATTAAAACGTGTCACTGCCATGTTACTTTTCACTGTGGCTTATGACTGGGTTGACAGCCCAACTTTATCACATTCCACCCTGATGTAAACCTCCATCTTTAATTGTGGCTCAGGGATGGTTTTGGTCTAATTGTGGTTTGTGCTGAGTGTCAGCGGATGAATCTGTGACACGGCTGTTGAGAAGTTCAGACATCAGCAGAACTATACAAATAAAAGTTCTTGTAAATCAACTAAAATGGCTCACTGTTCTCTGTGCTCTACATTTACATTTCTCAAACAAATAAACCTTAAATGTGTCAAAAATGTTCTTACAGATAGAGTGAAGCGCTAGTCATGTCCTTTAATCTTTAATATGATTGTACGGAAAAATGCTTGTTAAAAATGAGATGGAGGGCACATTACAGAATGAATATCCGTTGCCATAATCAGCCTCATTGCCAAACCCAAGAAATCATTACCAGTATTTTAGAGGCAGACACTTAGGCAAACCTCACCAGTTTAATGTGCACTGTTTTATGAAGCAAATCACCCAGAAATAGAAACCATTCATTAACAGCTCTTTATATCCTCTATGTCAGTGGGTTCCCAGTGTCATTCAACACTTTGTGTGTCCTTGAGGGCTGGTTTTGTTGATCCTTTTCACATACCAATCATTCTTGACATTTCTAAAATTTAAAAGCAGACATTTTTCTATATAATCTCTCTTAAACTATACAAAATTGTCTGCACAAAACCGCCTCACTGCACAAGATTTTCATATATAAATATGAAAATATACAGTACAGAAATAAAACAAATTTTATATCCTTATCAGAGAATAATACACTACAGTGAGTTTACACTTAGATCTAAGTCACCTAACATTTTATCATTATAAATAGTCACAGAATTTGCAGGACCAGATTAAGTGGACCAGAGGTGACTTTCATAAAGATGATTTATTTTATTTGTGATATTTAACTTTTATCTATTGTCATCTAATTTAATATGATAAATTAGTCAGCTTCACTTCAGTTACATTATTCAATGCATTTCTGTTTAGTATTAACAGTGTTTAGTATTATTTACGCAAAGATTTAGTTATGGTTTGTCATTACTAAGTAAAGACTTAAAAAAACAAAAAACAATATTGAAACTACTGGCTATGAATTACATTGAATATTCCATGCAGTTGCACACCAATATATTAGTATGCATGTTTTGCCTGTCTGACAAAGCCTTTTAAGTGTATATAAATGGGCTATATTAATAACATTTTATTGGCCGGTTAATGTACAGTACAGCATCACGTTCAAACAGCAGAAGCCATCATATTTTCATTAATGCACCTTAGCAGGAAGAGGCAGACAAGCAAAACACTGTACTTAGACACTGTAAAAAACAGTTATATCAGCAGGAATGATTTCTGCCTTTCGAAATAGCATCCACAGTAGAACATACATACCAGAAAATGTGAATGAGTTGTTAGGACGACAAGCAGAAAAATACTGCAAGTACCAAATGTAAATTTTTTATATTTGAGTATAAATTTTACACAACAGGAATATAAATCAAGTTTGTTGTCATATATAAGCCGTCATGCTTCATGAAACCTACACGCTAGTCTCTGCTGACATGAAAAGCCAAAAGACTGGGTAATTAAAACACCATCTGCTAACAGGGTCTCCCAGCCTTCATAGCAAGGGTGGGTGCTCTAATCATAGAGCAGGTTATAGGCAAGTGCACAGGACAGAAAAACGCAGATAGGATGGCACGTGCCCCATAACTGAAGTGTCTCTCTCCAAGATGGGACAACGTGGAACTATATGCTATGTTACATTGCCTGTAAGCAGAACAGTCAATTCTTACATATCTTATTTCCATCTTAAAGTAGGACTATATACTGTATGTACATAAACCATATATTGATACACAGGTCATCCATATTAAGTACCTTACTGATGGTTATGAAGCTGAATAATATTGTTGTCATTATTTGGCTGTAATTCAAATTGCTTATCTGTTCCTATCCTATCATTTACTACCAAAGGTATGCCGGACAGCAAAAGCTGTTTGAAACAATTGATACAGAAACTACTGATCAAGTGATAACACGTGAGTTAGATTAAAATGGCACATATCCCACCACTGCCCCCTGTGAGCTGATTGACAGGTCCCAGATGGGCTGGCCGCTGCTTATAAATAAATGACAGGTATCTTAAAGGTGCATGTCACCAGTCACAGCGGGTTTCAGACAGCTGTGCCCGAGCAGAGATGGGGCCCCCTCACTACACATCTGTCCCCAGTGCGCGCTGAGCCTGCTTTGAAACTTGGCATGGCAGTGACAGACACTACTGGGATGCCTCGGAAATGAAGCGGCCTGAACCTTTAATGGATCCCTTTGCATTTTTCAAAAAGGTCCCACCCCTGTGGGGTTAAAGGCTATGAATGCTGGTCCTTCTCAGCAGATGGTTTTGGAAAGCATTACTTCATTAATTTTTTTAAATATGCATCTGTGGGGGTAAACTATGGAGCATTTATGAAAACAGAACAAGGAGACCATCTCGACATCTGCTACTGGTTTTACACACCAAAAGGCTATCAGTTACAACTGCATCTGCAGTATATAAATAAGCAACGAGGACAGGACAGAAAAGAACTGCTGCTGTTGCTGGGATGGGCAGTTTCTTACCTTCAGGGCCTCATTTCTAATGACTTACTCTTCCATTAGCTACAGCTTTACACTTGATACACTACCTGAAGTGACTCACCACCCAGAAAGACTTAGAGCTCAGAACACTCAGGTTAAGGCCACTCTTCTTAAGATAACACCAGGGATTTAAACCAACGTGACTTCAGAGATCATTCAGGGTCCTTAACTACTTTCCGTTGAGACAGAATTCTTTGGTGTCCCTAGAAGAAAACTCACTGAGCCTTCCTGTCCTTTCTTTGTGGCAGTGCTACATACTATGCCAGAGAAAGACCAGCTTGAAAAAAGGACTGTTAATTCAACAAGAATACTAGTACAGCATCAGTGCACATGGTTGTTACTAAAGTACAATATACTTTGTTATAAGTACAGATGCTCTGATTAATCTGCATCCAATTTAAATCAGCCAATTTTCAGTCTTAATAACTCAATCGGCAGCCTTTAACTTGACCGTGTCACGCCCCGTCATTAAGCACTACCAGCAGCGGCTCGTTACGCCTTTCGTCTTCAATACCTCCTTTGTATTGCAAACCCTTAGTGAGGTATTGAGCTGAATATGATTACCGAGGGTGCTTGAACGAACCTGTCCTGTGGTTTCGCTCTCCTCCTGTGGTGTTTCCTCTCCGACCCTCCCCGGAGGAAGGGGGCGCCCCCCCCCCCCCCCGGGTGGGGGGAGCGGGGGGGGGGGGGGGGGGGGGTTTTTTTTGTTTGGTGGGATTAGT
>JABJVR010000106.1:4747199-4773383 GCA_025773905.1 Chitala chitala | reverse complement strand
GCTCTCCTCCTGTGGTGTTTCCTCTCCGACCCTCCCCGGAGGAACCCCCCCCCCCCACCCTCCATGTTTTCCTTCACCTGTCAGTGTGGGGGTTTGGATTTTTTGGCTTTTCGACCTTGAATACGATTTACGAACTTTGCCTTGGATTAAAACCCGGTTTTCTCTATTTAGCTCAGAAATAAAGATTTGGGATAGGGATCCTATGTCAGTGTTCTTTTTCAGGATGTAACAGACTAATTTTGCTGATGTAGAATATGTATGTTGATGACTTCTCAGTAAGCACATATATGTAGGCACTATATCGCAGCTGCACTTTAGAATGGCTGCCGTTAACTCGTTTGAACATTGGGACTACGTATGGTAGACGAAGCATTGCTTTCTCTGTTAATATGCTATGTGTTTGAAATGGAACACGATGATATTGTGACATAAACGACTTTGGACCTACGCATCACTGTTTCAAAATGTGCGCCTTGGGTGGAAGATCAGTACCTTCACCTTCCTTTTATTGCTGTTAACTTGTATGATGTACGTTTTCATTTTAAAAAGGGTTTCATTAACCTCACCAAGACAATGTGGTGCAATGAAATTTTACCCAAAAGCAGTAATGTGGCCAACAATGAATGAATGCCAGTGGGAACTTTAATAGGAACACCAAGTGCTTCAAGTCCAAACCGCCTTTCATTGTTAGCCACACTACTGTCTTTTGATGGAGAGCCCCGTAAAAAATCGGTATCAAAATCGGCATTGGTAAAAATGAATCTAATCAGAGTATCTCTAGTTCTAAGAAAGCTTAATCACGGATTATCCTGGAGCCTTTCCTAAAAAACACTGGGCACCAAACCAGTGTAGAGGACACTACTTTCCAATCCATTGTATGAAACCTACTCACACACACAAAACACGCAAACCACACACAATGCTGACATTAAATCCTGCAGACCTGGAGGTGTGAGGCAACAGTGTGACCAGACCCATTGAGCCACCATGTCATGCTCTTTACAGTTAGCCATTTATTAATAAATATTTAAGTGAGTCCACACATGCTTACTGACTGTCACTACACAGTGCGGTGAAGTCTAGAATTTCAACAGAAAATATTAGACTTTTACATTTAAGTGGTAAAGTCCTTAGTGACAATTTAAAAAGCTTTCATATGTACTCCTTTGTTCCTTAAACAAGGCATGCAAAATAAGAGACCAAAATAGGGCATTATGTCATGTTTTTCATTTTTTTTCCAGCAGTCTTGCTGGAAAAAGCTGATATGGTCCTCTATGTGTTTTAGAAAGTCTTTAAAACACAGCACTTTACTCAGGAATTCTTTTCAGTGTTACATCTGTAAACATATTAAAAACAACAGATAAAAGCCTCTACAATCAGTGACAAACACATTTTTCCATCAAAATTAGACAGCTGAAAGCCATCCAAGAGTTACTTTGAGATTTGAAGAAACAACACAAGTTATGTGGTTATATCCAAGGCCATCTGGGAAATAATAAACTGTCTTTTAAAGCATAGAGCCAGGGCAAGACTCTGAGGTCGGACCCTCAGAGGAAATAAGCTCATTCTGAAGGTTCCTGCACCACAGTGGGAAAGTGGGAGCCACGGTCGGATTTCCCAGGTGAGTGCGGACAGGTAATGGGGCCAGCTGTGCAAACATGTGACGGCAGTGATGGAGAAGTGCCAGATGTAGGAATGAAAATGTAATTAGAGCAGCTCCACTCCGCGACGTGATCTGGGAGCCCAAGGCCCTGTCGGGGGAGCAAGATAAAACTATAATGTTCAGTCTGAAATGCGTCTAAAGCGTGGTTATGTTTGCTTTTTGTTCACCTAACATCTGTGGAGCAGGCTTAGGTAGACAGAGCCAGGCTCCTTTGAAAGTACTGGCCCCTGTTTGGAGGGTTCAAACTGGAACATACAATATGACTAGCAGACGTAAGTAAAGCCAATATATGGGAACTGTACACACTTGAAAGAAATAAGATAGGAGCTTGCGGCTAAAACACTACCTTGGATCTTTCTGGTTGCAAGGTCAGATTCTAGAAAAGTTTCTTATTATGACAACACACCAGTTTGTAATAATATCGTCACTATCTGTGTGAAATCAATATACCAATTAAATAACATAATGGACATTTTCATATTTGCGATGATATTTTTAAATGTTACGTTCCTTGTAAAATTGTCTTGTGGTTTCTCAGGCTGTTTTAATCATGGTCAATTGCATGTTTTTTAATCCCTGTGTCATAGAAACAGTGATACTTCTCATCCTTGAGAGACTCTCTTTAGCATTAGCAGACCTATCTTGCATCCATTCACTCAAATTATGAAGGACTGATAAAACATTTAAGCTAGCAGAAACTACCCCTTTCCCCAAAGGGATTTCAGACGCCGATTCATGCCTTCCTTCTGAGACAGACCGCTCCTGTCTCCTGCTGTCACATCTTATTGTGTTGGCTTAACCCGACGTTTTTGTCGCAGCCTTGCTCACGGCAGTGCTGCTGACCCTGGAACGGCGACGAATAAATGACTACCGCTTTCTACTCCCATGATTCACAGCAGGGAACGGCTACGGGTCTTAGGGCTGTCTCGAGGGCCATGCAGACTCACTGGCGGGGGATCAATATCCAATAGCAATAAAACTGTCCTGTAGCCGATGTTTCTGGAACAGATCTTGTCCTCAAGCTTTCATAAATCAGCATGAGTCGGCTGTTGCTAGGTGAGAGGGAAGACCTACAATGACAGATATGGCTTAGGGACCCGGGGAATGAAAAGATTATGGTAACAGCGAATAACTTCCAGTTAAGATACATGCTGACTGTCATAATTACAAAGAGCCAGTAGTTTATTTCCAAAGAGCTGAGTTTTGTTTGTGACAGTTGTGTTTACTGTGTCAGCAGTGTATTAAACATTGCGATTTATTTACATACACGACGGTTCTACTTTTGAAATACTAACTCGAGTAGAAAAATTGCAATGCATATACATTTAGTTCTTCTGTTTTGTATCTCTTGTCCAGAACTAAATGTGATGCTAAGTTATGAAGTGCAACGCGGGACTGGAGGGAAGAGTGGAACTGATTACCAAGGGCCTGGACACAGGGAGGGCCCTGCAATGGCTGTATAGGAATCCTTCAGGGCCCAGAATGTGATTCTACCCCCCTGGTTATGAACAATAAAACACAGCAGCATTCCCATTACACTACTGAAATAAAGACATTAGCTGCAAGTCATTAAAACTTCTGTACTGGAGTATCTCAGGCCTTTCAATAATTTGTTAATCTTGTAGTTTGTGAATTATTACCCATATCACCCTTGAGCACTACAATTTCGAATAAAGTTGAAATATATTACAGCCCCAACGTGTGTAGAAGTTTGGTAGAAAATAAATATGGTGAATTGGATTATGTGTGCAGAAGCCTCCATCTGTCAGGATCGCAGTTTCACCAGGCAGCGGCTGTCAGTAAGAGTATATCTGTCCCATAAATCTAGACCGGTGAAGCATCACTGCTCCCACATATGCTGGACACCAAGTTCTGTCTATTAAAGCCTCAGATGAATAAGGATCAGTAGGACATTAAGTGCTGAGACAAGGCAGGAAAGAATTCTCTAATACATGACAAAACCGTGTAAGAAAAGTGTTTTCAAACTGTTACATTAAGTAAAGCCAAGGACATCTAGAGCTCAAACAGTCTGAGGCAGCTTTGTTTTCTATTTATGTTTAAAGGTATAGAATTAATTCAGTTTCACAATTATTTTACCATTTATGTTGTGTTAATGAGTTTTATATATAAGCACTGTTTCTGGACACTAAGTAACCCAAACATGCCAAAAGTTCTTCCACAAATGTATGGTCTTCAAACACATTTGTTCTTTTCCTTGGAGAAATAAAATCATTGGAAAACCAAAAGAAAAAACCTGTTCTGGAATGAAGGGATTTAAAATCAGGATTAAATATACTTGTTGTACTCAGATCAACTCTTCTAAATCACCAAAATGCCAGTAAGCACAATCACATTCAGGTATAGTTATGCCAAAATGTAAAAATTCATATTATATCTGGGGAAACTAAAGAGCAGTGTGGATATGAATAAATATTTACAGGCAGGTTTTTTAAACGAATATGTTTTAGTATTAGGGGTGGAAAATTACAAAGACCCATTCATTTTACATTTACATTTATTCATTTAGCAGATGCCTTTGTCCAAAGCAACATACCAATGAGTAAGAGTACACGTGTACATTAAAAGGTCAGACAATATCTTTGAATCCCATTAACAGAAATTGCTTTCTTATAGTTAAACATGCCCAAGATTCAGTTAAGCAAGATCTAAATCAACTAAAATGTTAAATTAGCAATAACACAAGGGATAACTAAACAGCATTTAAACATTGGAACAATAAAGAAGCAGAGCTGATGAAGATAAGATTCAAGCACTGAGGTGTTGACTAAAGAGATGAGTCTTCAGTTGCTTTCAGAATGTGGGCAGAGATGATAAAATACCTTAAGCAAGGGATAGCTCATTCCACCAATTAGGTGCCAGGGATGAGAAGAGCCAAGGTCTACCATTCATCAGCAGGGGTGCAGCCAGTGTCTTTTCACTGAGATTGACCACACCATGGGGTGTGGGAGGGGACATAGGTCTTAATTCAGGACTGGTGGTAGCTTGGAGAAGTCCCATTTATGGACTTGAAAGTAAGCATCAAGGTCTTGTATTTTATGTGAGCCTGGACCAAAAGCCAATGAAGAGAGATGAGAAGTGGAGTAACATGCCTTCGGTTGAAGACGAGATGGGCTGTAGCATTCTTCAGTCTTCTGGAGAGGTTGAGTCATAGAGGTTCGGAGACCATCCAGGAGTGAACTGCAGTGGCCAGGAGTTGAGTTGAATGTTAAGTTAGTGATGGTCTGATCTTCCTGATTTGTAGAGAATAAATTTTGCCTTGGAAACATGTAGCAATGTGGCCAGATAACATCAGATTTTTGCTCATTACTAATCCAAAGTGATTAGTTGATATGCTAAGTTTGAGAAACAACTCACAGGGAATGGAGTTATGACCAATAGTTCAGTCTTGGGGAGATTCAACTGCAGGTAGTGATCTTCCATCCATCTTGAGATGTCAGTTAGGAACTGGGCAATTTTTGCTGAAGCTCTTGTGTCTGAAGGTAGGTAGGACGGGCAAAACTGGATGTCATCATCATTGCAATGGTAAGAGAGGCCATGCAAAGTGATGATTGATCCTGGGGAGCTTGATTTTGACACTTGGCTCCTCCAGGATACTGCATAACAACATTCTGAGTGGTAGGAGGCAATTCATTAGAACACAGTACCTGAGATAATAATGTTGGAGACTGTTGCAAGAAAAATCTTGTAGTTCACTGTGGTGAAGACAGCAAACAGATTGAGCAGGATGATAATAAAAGAGAGGGAGTTAGATCTGGCAGAATGTAGAGCATCAGCAAAAGTTAGAAGTGCAGCTTTGGTTGAATGCTCTTTCTTGAAGCCAGATTGGTGTACATTGAGTAGATCATTCTGTGAGAGAAACATAGACAATTGGTTGGAGACATCTTGTTCAAGAGTTTTACATAAGAATGTAATTAGAGATACCGGCCTGTAGTTATTGGAAAGCATTGGGTCTAGGGAAGGTATTTTCATCAGCAGGGAGACACAGCCTTCTTTGAAGATCAAGAGGAAGATACCAAATGACAAGTTGACAACATGGGTCAGATGTGAAATGAAGGCTGGGGAGATGGTTTGGAGTAGATAAGAGGAGACAGGATCCAATGGACATGTTGTGTGCTGGTGGGAGAGAAAGAGATCCAAGACCTCCTTCTTGAAAGAGGTGAAAATGTGGTGAAAGTTGTAGAGGTTGCCAGGATGCTGAGGATATTAAGGTTGGGTTCAAAGTACTGACCATTGATGGTGGTCACTTTCTTATCAAAGAAAGAGTCAAAGTTCTCTGCTGTAATAGATGAGGGGAGGGTGGAGGAGGTGAGTTGATAAGAGTAGAGACAGTGGTGAAATGTTTATGAGTGTCAGAATTAATTTTGTCTTGGTACATGGACATTTCAGATGCAGAAACATGAGCAGAGACAGAAAAAAGTAAATGTATATGTTTGATTAAGGAGATCACCAAGATCTTGTGTTTTTTGTCATGTCCTTACAGCAGAAAGTAGGTAAATCCTGTCTTTGCGCAGGACATCTGATAGCCATGGGCACAATGGAGTAGGGCACACTGGTCTGAAATTTAACTGACTGAGAACATCCAATGTTGAAGACAACATGGATAATAGAGTAGCAGAAGCATCTTCAGTACTCAGGGATGAGATCTAGTCAGAAGTGGGAAGAGCAGAGACCACTGGAGAGGGTAGGCAGGATGACTCTTATGAACATAGGTTCCGACAGAAGGTGGACTGAGGGTGTGTCAACCTGGAGACAGAGAAACTGTCTATACATAGCAATGAAGCGAGGAGTGGAAAACCCTACCAGAATACCCCCAACAACAACCAAATAGGCCCTATGATTCCCAACTAGGAAGTAAAGCCTTCCTGGGACCACTTTTGGTAGGTACTGACCACCACAGACTGGGAAAATCCCACAACAGCTGCAGTTTTGGAATTGCTCTGACACAGATGTCTAGTCATTACAGTTTGGCCCTTGTCAAAGTTGTACAAATCCTTACACTTGCCCATTTTTTCTGCTTCGAACACATCAACTTTAGGGTGAAAACGGTCACTTTCTGCATAATATATACCACCCACTTCCAGATACCATTGTCATGAGATAACCAATGTTATTTCTTCAACTTCAGATAAATTTCAAACTTTATTGACTTTTTTAAACTATATGAGCTCAACATAAATAATTTAAATTTCAGTAAAATATCACTAATGAGTAAATTATACCAATTTGATTTGTGAAAACTACATGATAAAGCTTGCACTTTATCATGAACCACTATGTGATACATTCAATTTTATTATCAGATTATAATTTTTATGTGTATTATTATTTACTTTATAATGGTTGTATTTTGCTCTGAACAAACATTAATCATCTACAACATATTAAAACATATTAAATGTAAACACAATGCCATACTAAACATTTCTCTAGTGGGTTAGATTATGATGCTTACAATACTGTAATGCCGGTGCCACGATGGGCGGTGGCCGGGAAGGTTGATTATGCACCTTCCCAGCAATCCTTGTAATATAGTTGTATTCCACCATGAATGCGTTTGGGCGTATGAATGTAGACCCTTTGCCCCAAAGCATGGGTTGGGGTGATTGTTCTGACGTGACCTGTTTAACTGTCCTTCTTAAGTTACGGTTAATAAAGATTTAGCAATTGCGCATCAGTGTTATGGTTACCCACTGCTGTTACAATACTTTCCGTATAAGGTTAATATAGTTTCAGTTGAATACACCTTAATATTCACTATTTGAGTTTGAATGCTAACTCTCTGTAGATAGTTGCTTATCTTCGGCTTTATACCAACAGGTTCTTTTGAACTGTGTTCGTTTTCTGGTTTCGTTGAGCAGTTTGATAATAAATGTTTCATAATTTTTCTGCACCTTTGAAGTGCGCCTCTTCTCTGTGCTTTCATCAAAGTAGGGACATTTTCTCTTCCTTTCTTTGCCCTCTCCCTTAGATGATGTTCCTCAGTGACAGTCTCAACACTAAAAGCATTGGATTCTGGGAGCTCCGTGGGGGTTCTGGGAATGGGTGAAACTGGTTGAATTCTGCAAACTGCTCTAGCAATGCTTGCTGATTCACTGTTTACCAGTGTTCATTTAGCCTTTATTAAATTCGCTTTAGTCCAACAGAACAATAATGCAGTGGTAGTTCTGTTACCTCTATTAAATAAGTACTGTATTTAGTATTTGCTGAGGTCTGAATTGGAGCTGCAAACTTATATGCTTGCTATAACTGTTCCACCTGGCTGTTCTCCCTGAAAGATCCCAGGTTTGCTTTTGAGTTGATGTATGAGTCAGCAATTTGAGCAGTTCCTCTTACAGGAGGACTGCATGGCTCTCACAAGCATTGCTAACAAATAGGTATTAATGGCTTTTGTGTAGGAGTGGTGAAACTCTTGATGCTGAATTTGGAAGGTTGTGTATGTAGACAGATTCATTTGTGCATTAAATAGCTGAGGTTCTCTCCTGCTAGAAATGGCTTTTGTGTAGGTTACAGCTTGGTTTAGAGTGAGTTATTAGATTTGAACGGGCTCTGGCTCGTTCTGGGTTTTTACAGATTAATTACCATCATTTTATCCAGACAATGAAGGTATGAATTTCATTACTGATAATTCTGACTGAGAGTTTGAACCCTTGATCTAGTTACCTAGTAAATCCCACAGTAAACATCCACCTGCATAAACCCATAAAAATGACAAGACATGTCTCTCTGTGACTTCAAAGCAGATGTGTAATGGAATTTTGCGATCCCACAATTTCGCGTCACCCTTTTTCTGTTTACTCTGTGCCACCTATCACCATCCTCCCTGATGAAGGACTTCTGAACATTGCGTGTGCCACTGCTACTGCTGCCCTCTGTGTGACCCCTGTGAAAGGCAGTGTGGCGTATGCATTTTTACACTCCTCATTTTGTGGTTGTCTTTCTAATTATCATTAACATTAGCTGATTCATAAAGATTTAATTGGGCTGTAAAGATAACGACTGAGATTTATAGCCCACACCTTTTAGGAATCTTTCAGCAGAAATATAGATGCTTCCATACAGGCATAGCTGTGTGACTTTTATTCTGTGATACTAAAAAAACGCTGGTAGTATAATAATCATTTACCTTTTATTATTTATTGCTGTATAAAATTTAATGAGTGCATGAAAATTGTATTATTAATTTTTGTATATAATATGTGTATATGTATGTGTGAGGGTGTGTTTGACCTTAAGCCCAAAACATGGTCTGGATCACTACATATTAAACTGGATGAATAATTGTGCATTATTATAGAGTAGATATGAATGCTTTAGCAGCTTCCTGGCCCAAAATTACTCATAGAGTTTACAATTTAAATAAATGAAAAATAATTGAAAGATACATTAATGTCCAGAGGCATCTGTTTGGGAAATCTTAAAGATGTGCATCACATCTGTAACCATATGCTCTGTGTGTCACACGCAGTGTCTTTTATTATGCAATATCTATAGCACAGTGGTTACAGAGCCTCTTTCGAGGTGAAATTGGCAGGTTTGACAAGACTACCAACGAAGAACAGAACTTGCCATGGAGTAAGTTACATGGTTTGGAAAACTATCTCAGAAATGAGAAATAATTCAAGACGAGTGAGAATATAACACATTTTATGTGCTGTATAGGAACAGAAAACACTAAGAGATGCAAACAATAAGTGCAGTCAGGCCTTGTCTGCTTTGTTTAGAAATGGGTCTGATGTTTCAATCCCTTAGAGAACTTTAGTGATTGGGGTAACATATGCTCACTCTCAGTTTGCAGGAAGGACAGCTGAGCAGGTGCAAAACGCTTGTGTTCCCCAAGTGTGTGAAGGTGCCAGGCTTTCCTGTAGGAACGCGACCACCGAGAAAACCCAAGGCCAAGGCAAATGCTTTATATTGAGCTCGAGTTTTATAGTGTAATTATTATCTTAATGACTTAAATTTTATTGCCATATTCTGTGACTTCAAAAACAAGCACTTGGTTTGTCATGTAATGGCATCAATTTGTTAGAATTAATTAAAAGTTTATTTTAATTAATTAAAAGTTAATTAAAACTTACTTGGAGGACAGCATATTGCTTTGTGAATTTCTCGTTTCAACTTTTTTGCAGGATGAAAAAGTATTTTTTAACATTCATATTTATGCAAATTAATTAATTATTTTCTCTTCATTTACTTTATTATGCTGGAGGAAATCCATTGCTTGTCGTGTTGTATTCAGGATGTAACGTGAAACACGTTTTGGATGGGATACTAGTCCATTGCCACAGATATGCGTAAGAAGATGTAGCGATACACACAGGCACATTCTTTGTAATCTGAGTAGTTCACCGAAAGTGCATGGCTTTATATTGGAGAAGAACACTTCTGAGAACTTTATGATAATGTGCATACTCAGTGCATGGGGATTGAGTCATAACTGGGGATTGAATCTGCATCCCTAAAGGCAACAATACTTCCTGCTGAGCTGCCATACTGCCCTAATGATTTTACTGTCTTAATGAGTTTGTTGATCTCTGAAGTCTGTAACAAGCTAAGCAACATCATTTTCATTTTCATTTTGCCTTTGCATTCCACTTTATTCATTTGCTGAAGTCATACATTGACAATGATGTGCTAAATATGCAAGGAAATAATTTCCAATAAGCCGTTAAATTCTATTTTAGAATGTAACTTAAGTTTCTTTAAAATGAGTGTGACATCCTCAAGTTTGGCAATTGTTATCAGCTTGTGTGGAACAATAGATTTCATCCTCAAGTATTGTCTGTTTTATTATGACATTCATGCAAATATATTTTATCAAGGGTCTCCACAATCTCTTAATTTTTTCAATACAGCATTCCAATCGGAACTCTTATATTTGAGGTTCTGAAAGATTCAGCAAGTTTACAGATATGAACTTTATTATAGCTAAGAACAGAGTGACAGGTTTTATGTTAATAGTTATTTTTAAAAGTAAGACTGCATGGTACTTAGAGACAGACAGCACTTTGCCAGCAGCACACTACTGAAGTGCTGCTCAGATTGCAGCTGGCTCCATAAATCTGTTCCAGGATCTGCTGATAGGCCTGTGAGAGAATCTAATGGAACTGAGGGACCCCACTGTGCCTGACAGGCTTAACGAGCCTCCTGTCTAAAACCGTCTGTCTTTCTTTCACTTCTCTCTTTGTCCATCTCTCTTTTTTCCATTCTTTCTCTTTTTCTCTCTTTCTCTCCCTTTCTGCCTTTGTTTAGTTTTGTATCACACTGTGTTTGTCTGTCTCTCTCTCTCTTGCTTTCTCTGTGTCCAGTTTTCTCAACATCAGTAAAGCTGCAGATTACACTAGAGGCATATCACATTTAGTTAGACCAACTGTAGTGTGGTAACCACAGATCAACTTTCACTGTGTTCCATGCCATTTACCCTTGGGTGAAATACATGGGTGAAGTATGAATACTTTAACTGGCATTTTGAGAAAGAGAACAGCGAACATGTCAGTTGTAAGTTTGGAAGGTCTACCCTAAAAAGGTAAGAGGATTAATTTTATTATAATTAATTTTAATAATTAGTAATAATGTATTTAGTATTATTTTATATAGTAATTATTAAATATTAATAACAATATTAAGAACAACAGCATTAAATGTGAATTACTATTAAGTAGCACATAACCACATGCTTTTTGAAGTAGCTAAATACTTCAAAAAACTGCACTGCTGAAATTTTAATGTGGGAAAACTGCAGCCTAGTTTTCATTGCTTGACTTCTTTTTGGGTTCATACCTGTGTCCATAGTTTCTTAATAACTACTCATGGCCAGTGCCCTCTTGAGCTTGCCTACATGTGCACCTTTGTGTCTGCCTCACATCTGATTCCATACCATTGATTACGTGTGTGCACCACACCCCTCTCCCCTGTCCATCCCACACCCATATTCTCTGTGTCTGTTTTGTTTACACTACTGCCTTTTATGTTTCTGTGTGCACCTCCACTTGGACTTCCTATATATATTGCACATCTAACTGCATTTACCTGTCCACATCTGCCTGTCCTTTCTGTGTTCACTATAATATTGATTCTCTATCATACTTTCCTCTGATGATAAAGATGTGTTTGTGTCTGTGCTTTCCTGAAGCACCTCTGACACCTTTCAGGTAACAATGGGTGAATAATAAGGGCTGCTAATGTAATGGGTCTGTTGATGAGGAAAAAATATATACATGTGTACTTCTGTCTCATTTGCACTGACGATGTGCAGTATATAAGTGCATGTAGCGTTGCCACCTACTGGCTGTAATGGAAAGTGCTAGTTTTTTACGTAGTGAGGAGAATTTTATTAGCATGTAATATAGACCACTTCTTTGGTCTGAGGATTTTTGAAAAATTCCTTATCTAATTTTTCAACAGTTGAAACAAAAATGTGTGTGTGTGTGTGTGTGTGTGTGTGTCCGCGCGCATGTGTGTGTGTCTGTGTGCGCATATATTCAGGTATGCGTGTGTATTTGTCAAGTGGATTTTACCCCTCCCTTTCTGTTCAATGACAGCGTCTTTCTTTCGACAGCTGACTCACGCAGGAGAGAAGTCACATTGACACAATCAGCACCCGATCTCTCGACAACCTTTACGGCGTGTGGAAGTGCCGGCTGTTGAGATAAAATCACAAAGATGAGAGCTGATGTCTAACACATCGCTTAGATGAAGCAACCCATTAAACTCCAGAGAAAATCTGATCTATAATATTCTGCCTATTACACATGGAAAACACATCTAGTGAATGTGGATAGTGTGGAAATCGTATTCACACAACGAAAAACTTGACTTTAAAGCTGGTTTAAACCCAAACATTTCTCCTTGGTTTCAACATGTTTTCATTAATTTTATGGGCAGGGAGATATATGACTAACTAACTTGTAATTGTGTACTTGTGCTTTTGTTCTCATCATTTTCATATCGCATTTGCATAGCCACAAATTCATATGAAACATAGATTATGAATATTTGTTTTTGAAAATCAGCTTGCCCTTTAAGATCACAGATATTTTAATCTAGAGTGTGAACACAAAGTTTTTCATTTACATCTGGAAGCTGTTTATTACAGGTAGCATAACTGAGCCATTCCATAGGTATTATCCCTTATAGCTAATGGTTCTGCATCCTAACTGTCTGTTTAACATGTGTCATGCTATCGTGGGGTATAACGGACAGTGCAGAAAAGTGTTACACTAGGGTGACACAACTTATTTCTTATGGGGGTGGGGGGGCACAACTCTACAACATGCCAAAAATATATAAATCCATATACTAATAAATTAAAAGCTGAGGAGTGGGGGGGGGAGTATATATCAGCCCTCCCCCCCATTACTCCCATTCTCCTGGATATGATGTCTGAGTGGCTTCTCTGAGCTGCAGAAAAGTTCTGCTGACACCCCCCGTGCGTACACCAAAGCGGAATACAAACAGAGAAGGCTGTCAGGCTGACGTACTGGGCATTAAACCCGCAAGGCCGTGACATCATTTAACAACATTACACGTTTCCACTGGGGGAATGCAGGTGCTGCAAATGAATAGCCGTTTTTGATGCCACGTTACTGAGGATGAGGATGGGAGGGAGAGCGGTCAACGGTCTAGAGCTGGAAGCATAGTCACATGCTGGACATGCTCCGGAGATCAAACCAATGAACAAGGCGTAAGACAGATCTTAATGATTTACCAAAAAAAAAAAAAAAAAGCAAAAAATGACAACAAAGGTGCTTCTCCACCGGTACCATTACACTGTGCTGTTATCTAACACAACATTATAATAGTACTACACTGGTAATGTATAACACAGCACCACACAATATTAGACCATTCCACATGTCAGAAAATATATTATTTTATACAGCACTGCCATGTACTACACCCAATTACATTCCATTACACTGCTATACGGCACCTCTCACTGTATGACACTACACCGTGGACTGCACGTTTATTATGGGCTGGAAAGGATCTTCTTCTCTCCCACTGAGCCAGGGGCTCTAGTAGACCTGGAGCAGATGCTGGTGAACGTTAATCACAGCGCTTTTGCCCACAGGACTATTTACATGTGCTGCAGTCCACAGAACAGTTAGAACAGGATGTGGCCTGAAGGGTAATTTACATATTTCATAACCCATACACTCTGTATCAATGAGCCAAATATTTGGCCAAAGTGCCTATTACTAAAGCCTGTAACTGACATCCAAAAGATGCATTAATGATTCGCAATATGAAATAAAATTTAAATAATTTTACCCTTGTTTTTAATCTGCCATTCTGTTTTTATTATTATTATTAATTTTTTTGTCACTTGCAGCCAGTGTTTCTGTCCCTATGATGGCAGATGCACCTACAACTGATATCAACTGTTATGTACCAACTACAAGAGGCTAATATCATAAAGTATACGTTTTTAAATTCATTGTAATGTGGCATGCCTACATTTTGCGTAGTCAAAAACGCAGCAGGTAATATAAATTGTTTATCGTTTATTATACATGCTAACTTATTTTGTTGTTTAATGTATTTTTGTAGCTTTTCAGCCCATTTTCTTTATTTGGAGCTAAAGACACTTGTACATGTTTCTTTGTCTCACTGCTGGTGCTTTGATTACGTTCTCTTATGGGATGAACGTTGCTTTTATGAGAAGATATTACATGCTTTGGGTTGACTGGCAGTTCTAAGATTAACAATAGAACACCTCCAATAGTGTTGTTTGTTTTTTTCACTCTTGTATTATTATTCCAGCCATCACGTATGACAGTGGGTGAAGGATGTTAATAAAATTCTTTTAATAATAATTTTGCCATAGACCACAATATACAACAAAGATCGTATCAACACAAAGGGAAATAAAAAAATAAATCTGGAATAATTAACACAGTTCAACCTTTTGTGTACTAAATCCAGTGGAGATCAACCGTGTCTTTACACCAAAATAATAAAACAATCGAATTTTCATAAGCTTCGTAACTGATGAGGGTGAGTTGCATTTTTATTGTGAGGTCACATATGACACACGTGGAACTACTAGACTTGTTGGGTAGGGGCCAATAAGCCCTGGTCCTTGGCCTGTTGCAGCCATTCACACGTTACACAGATGATTCTCCGATACGTGCTCCCACTCCATCAGAGAATGGCTGGGCCTTCTTAGACTTAGATGGAATAGACACTAAATATTTTAAGCTATGCTTCCGTTATTGCTCAGCCTCTCTGTCGTCTATGAATAATTCACCCCCAGCATTAAATCCGATAACGAGCTATGGTAAATGTGCTCATGAATTGGTAGTGACAAAAACTCTGATGGGTGGGGGGGGATATATAATCAGTAGCCCATGATATTACACCACACACTCTCTGACAGTGTTAGTTAAAATGGACTATTCTATAGAAAAACCAAAGAAAAATTAAGAGTGAAACATTAAGTAAATAATCTGCAGTTCAGGAGCACAACACCACTGCCCCTTAAGAATGACTACACTTTGAATTAAGTTACTTAACCATGGTAACTCTTGCTGCCCTGACAAAATAAAGTAACATATTACAATGCACAGAAAAGATTTTAAAACTGAATTAAAATCTGAATATTGTGCCTTTACAATGCCTCAGTAATGTGCTTGCATGTAGCACCCCAAATTAGTGCCTGAAAAGGTCAGAAGTGATCATGGTTTTGTAAGGTCCAAAGAAAGGATCAGTTTGTTCAAAACAGTGAAAAAAAGTTTAATGAGCCTTTCAGATATTATGCAGGTGAAAAGAATGTGGATTCTTAGCACAAAAGGTCCGCAAGACTGGAAAAGAGACTGATCCCTTGCATTGATTTTTGGCAGTGTCCTAACATCTGCATTCCTTTGTTGGTTCCTGAAGTTCTTTCCAGTTGAGAAAATGTAAGAACCTGAAGGTTACCTGCATTTTTCATAACATTTCACACAGTTGAGGACTAACGTTAGGTGCTGAAGATAAAGCAATGAAAAATCACAGCTGTTAAAACCTATTCTTAGGCCAAAAGATACAGTAGTTTCTGACCCTGTCTGAGCACTGAGATCCATCACTTTCTCCGGTTTGGCTTCTGTCTCCATCTGAGCACTTAGATCAATCATGCTCCCTGGTTTAACTTCTGTTTCTGAGCACTGAGATCAATCACTCTCCATGGTTTAGCTTCTGTCTCTGTCTGAGCACTGAGATCCATCACTCTCCCTAGTTTAGCTTCTGTCTCCATCTGAGCACTGAGATCCATCACTCTCCCTAGTTTTACTTCTGTCTCCATCTGAGCACTGAGATCGATCACTCTCCCTGGTTTAGCTTCTATCTCTGTCTGAGCACTGAGATCCATCATTCTCCCTTGTTTAGGTTCTGTCTCTACCTGCAGAACAGTAAGTTCAACACTTCTTGTAGGCTAGTTGTGATCTTTAGAACAGTGTTCCTTCGGTTAAATTATTTTGTATCAGTACCCTTTCAACCTGTTAATTTAAAAACTGCTGGAAGCTGGTATTATGATATATCTAGTGCTGACTGACTAATATCTAGAACACAGTGACCTGAGGGATTACAAACATTGACATTCTTCAGTACAAATTTCATCACCTGCCCTCAAGCCTTATACTGCAGAAATACTCTTAAACCTGGTTCTGCATAAAGGTATTTAACAGAGTTGCATAAAGATATATACCAATGTCTGTGTAATGATACGTGACCTAGATTTGCATGTAGGCATCTACATAATATGACTGGTAAAAGATGCAATTCCTCATTAGTTAAACAGTCCAAGATGTTTAAGTAGAAATTAATACAATTTAACATTTTCATACTCTTAAATTGTGGAAATTATGACAAATACACAATACATACAGTATGCTGTATATAATTCATATAAGAAATATCATTAAAGTGATTTTAGAAGATGTCAGGTAAATACTGGTCAATTATTGCAAATCCAAAAAAAGTATTAACCCCATACAAGAAACAGCTTTATTGCCATTGTGTACATACCACAACAAGGTTTGTTCACTGTATTTGGATCATCCCCATAGGGGGAGCAGTGTGTGGCCACACACAGCACTTAGGGAGCTGGTGTGAGGTGTCTTGCTTAGGGACACACCTGGCACCTGGGCTGGGATTTGAATGGGGAGGCATACCCATCCCAGCCTAATGGTCTATACATTGAGCCACCAGGCTGCTGCCCAAAGGACACATAAGTTGTGTTGTTTCTTAGATATACGTTTATCCATGACACAGACATCTCTTGCAGTGTGAACTTAATAGGTTTGAAGTCCACCTAAGTCCTTAAATAAAGGCGTTTTCTTGTCAATTGTTGCCATCCGAATATTTGCATGGTTTGCTAATGGAATTGTCAGTATGAGAGAAAAAGTTTGGGGCACAGAAATAGAGACTTTAGTGGAATTGACTTGTGTTGCTTTGAAGAATTGAACACACTCCTACCATGTGTTAGCCTATCTTCGTCTGCTACACCTCCACCCTCTATCTTTGCCTGTGGACAGAGCAACTAATATCCTCCATAAATCAGATGTTAAAAATAAACAAATTTACAGCGCATCATCATCAAAGTTGAGAAAAAAATCCAGTAGATTAGCACAAAACAGAAGGTTTCAGTTCTCACCTCATTTAGCAGGCATAATTAGGACTTTTTAAGAGGAGTTTTTTTCCATCTGGTTGACTTTCTACTAGTCATTAATCTCTGAGGCTTGTTCATCGGTTTATTT
This sequence comes from Chitala chitala, assembly GCA_025773905.1. NCBI lineage: Eukaryota > Metazoa > Chordata > Actinopteri > Osteoglossiformes > Notopteridae > Chitala > Chitala chitala. The sequence continues at coordinate 4,755,968 of JABJVR010000106.1, read as the reverse complement.
CTGTCATTTAAACATGCTTTTGAATTTGCTTTGTTTTTGTTCAGTCATCTTACAGAAGACTGGTTTTCTTTCTTTATGGTAGTTTCAAGTTTGGATTTTTTGGCCAGATCCCCCCAGCTCATACAGCCCCCTCCCCTAAACCGTTTTTCTCTACGTTTGACACCAAACAATTAGAATTGATGGAAAGCAAATTCATTTTAAAAGAAAACCAGATCAAATGTATGTTACATTATCAAATACTAAGCACACAACTTGTGAGTTTTTTTCACAAAGTGATGTTATGTCCCACAATGTACGGGGAATGGTCCATGCAGGAAAATCTGGTGCCGCAATAAAAAAAGAAAAAGAAAAAGAAGTTTGTTGGTTCCATGATGAGGAGTACTGGATGGCATGAGAGCAGACAACGTATCCGTCACAGTCCCGTGGAAGCCCCAAATGAAAACTCGCAGCTTGGGGCCGGGTGGCTCTGTGCTGCGCAGATGCCTGTAAAGGTTCTGTAAAGAAAATTGCTTTATAAGCTTATTAAATCTGAGAGCAGCTCCGGGAGAGCGAGCTAATAAGGAAGAGGCTAAACTGCCTTCACTGGCGAGAGGAGCTGGGATGGGAAGCCTGGCGGCAGGAGCTCATGGTGTGAGCATTAATTCTCCTCTGTCTTTCCTCATTATTCCAGTCCTCTGAAGAACATGCCACTAAAGTAAGGGTGTGTTGGGGACATTGGGGGGGGGGGTTGCCATAGCAACGATAAGCTTCTCCATTTTTCTGTTCTCGCTCAAAGTCAACGTTATTTTAAGCCTTCTTTTTTCAGTGGTAAAAGGAACAGTTAAGTAGTGCGTTCCTATAACTTGGAAACGTAAAAATTGATTCAAAGAAAATTTTAGCTAACACTGCCTCGTCCTTCTGGATGCAAGTTAACAAGCAAACCCTTTGTTCAGCGGTTAAGCTTTGGTCAGGGCTTAGACATCACTCCTTTTAAGCTAATTCAGCTTGCCAGGTGTCAAAGCCCACAACTGTGCTTTGGACTAATAGCCTTTATATTTTTACAAGCGTCTGCTAAAAGCTGTCGCAGACTGTGCTAGGAATAGCTGCACTGGGCCAATGATGACTTGTTTTATTAGGGCATAAAAAGGAAAGACTCAAGGCTCATTGCCACCTGCACCCTACCCCCCCATCTTGTCTTTGCCTCCCTTGTTTCAGCTGTTCACTAACAAACAGCCCCCCCACCCTGTGATTGGAGTAATGGCAGTAGAGCTTTCGGTGAAGCTCATCATTAGTTTTTGCCATGTACAGTACAGCCACATGCCTTAAGAGCTGTTGGAAGGCAGTGATTGATTTTAACATTAAGCAAAGGTGATTTCTGTAAATGGACTTCCTTATGTCACCCTCCCTTATGTGCATCACAGGCTGGGGGGGATAGAGTATTAGCCCAGACAGCTGTATTCATTACTCTGTCAGCCTCACTGGTCATTTATGTTACATTACATGCCAAATGGAGGGGTGACAATAGTTAACCAATATGCCCCCTACAGGCTGGAGGTCAAAATGTAGCTAAGGCTGCAAATACAAGTCAAAATAAAAGTGTTTCCTTGGGTTATGACAATAATGCAATTCCTAATATGTAACGTCTCAGTTATTTTCCCTAAATGCTATTCACAATACCTAATGCTTTGCTGCAGACTACAATTTATGTAGAAAGAGTTCCTAGAGATGGGAAACAAGCCTTTTCGCAATCCCAGATTTTCGCAGTCCCAGTTCTGTAATATACAGGCTAAAGCTCATCTTTACCAGAGAGAAGCTGCTGAACGGAGGACAATCTTGTGTAGAGAGTAGTGACCCTGACAGCACTGCTCATTTGGCCTGAGTGTGGCTGGGTATCACCGTTTAAAGCCTAGACATGGGCCTCTTCAGTGCTGACAAAAAAAAAGAAAAAGAAAATCCATTTACGCACAGGAAACTCATTTTTTCTTAATCCCCATCCTCCTGAGCTCTTTTATCCTTCCTGAAAAAGTGGGAACAAGCCAAAACACTCTCTTGTGTCAATCAAAACCCACCACTACGCCATATTCCTTCTGCCTGGGCTATAAACTTACCAAATGCAACATAGATTTTTCCTGGCAGTTACTGACCGTCGTCCCAAATTAATTTGGATTAATAATTTCAACAAATGTGCAGTTATTTATTTGGTGTAGAAACCGAGAAAATTTCGGCTTTTCCATACAAATCTGCAGGCTGTGCTTGTCTTTGGTCCTTTGTTTCCTTGCGAAAAGCTTCTCAAACAGCACAGTAACACATGGCTTTGTCATTCTGCAGTCAGTTTTTTTCACCTCATAATATTATCTGAGGTCAGCTGTGCCCCTGTATCAGTGTGCAAAAGGGAATAACACTTCCCCCTGTCACATCCTTTGCAAACACAGAAGTATGTGACACATCCAGTCAACTGTACAGTAGAAGGTGATACTTTCTTTCCAATGTACACCAGGGTGTGTAACACAATCTTCCCACCTGACTGCAAAGTGCAACTTACAGTCTAATGTACAATATTACAACACTTCCTATCCACATTAAAACAGAGGGCAACATTTCCTGTGGAGCAAACAGCAGAGTAAAACACTTCCTGTCCAAATTACAGCAGACTGTTGTACTTCCTGTGTAATGTACAGCAGAACCTTACACTCCATGCATCCCTCAAAAAGCAGACAGCTGCAGAGGGCATGTCTCCTACTAACTCCAAGATGGTACACTTGAGTGTAAGCTCTTTGGGGCTAATCGCATTCAGGTGCATCCAATTAAGTACTTTATACAGAGGCCCTTATGCGCAGGAGGGGGTGGAAGAGGAACAGATGTTGCCTGATGTTGTAAGGTCTATTTAAAGGACTAAAAGTGCTAATGTTCTGGGGTTTTTTTTTTTTTTTTTTTTGTTAAAATATTGAGCTTTACACAGGCCATTGGCAAACCTGCATTGCACTATTTAATAAGATTTGAATATTTTGTTGTTACATTACACTGGCTTGGATAATATTTGAGGCATGTTATATGCCATCTGAAGACTTAACTGTGGTGCAGAGGTCACCATAATATATAAGAAAATTCATAACAAAATTACCACCTTGGGTCTGTGTGCGTGGAGTTTGCATGTTCTCCGTGTGCTTGGTGGGTTTTCTCCAGGTTCTCCGGTTTCCTCCCACAGTCCAAAGACATGCAGATTAGGTTGATTGGCGTCTCCAATTTGCCCATAGTGTGTTCTCGGGTGTGGGTGTGTGTGTGCGTGTGTGTGTGTCCTGTGGTGGGTTGTTGCCCCACCCTGGGTGTCCCCTGCCCTGTGCCCTATGTCTCCTGGGATGGACTCCAGGCTTCCCACAACTCTTAACAGGATGAAACGGTATAGAAGATGACTGACTGACTGACTGTGGTGCAGAGGTCACCATAATACATAACAAAATTGTGTTGCAAACTTGTTATGAAACATTGCTGTTTACAGAAAAACAGAACACATCACAGCAGACAGACTCTGTCTCAAACTCAGAACAGACTGTAAAAAAAAAAGCATTGTTGTTAAGGATGCATGATGAACTATAGGTTCAATTTTTTTTCCATTGCCTGGATAATTAGAATCAGAAGGCTTAACCCCACATAAGATAATAAAGCATATGCTCATATTGGCCATACTTGTACAATGTTAACCTTCCATGCCTGCCCTCACAGGACTTTGATTTTAAAGGGACCTAATGAGGACTTAACAAGAGTGCTGTGTGTTTCATTAAATAAGTACTTTCCCTCAATGTGCATTGGATTATTCCTTCATAACTTTGTCAGGAAGTGCTCCTTGTAAACTCCCCCTGCGGACATCACTGCTGAAGATGTATGATTTGCATTTTGCATCTTGTACTGCGCCCGCTGTGCAGCTTGCTCAACTTGTTTTGCTTGTTCTCAACGAGGACTGAGGTGGCACAGTGCCTGTATTATTGGCAAAGCTCTTGTCTGCTTTGTTGGCTGAAGCTGAGAAAGTTGGAAATCTGAGGATTCTTAGTTTGACGAGGGAATTAGCTTTCCCCCAAGCAGGGACTGATTGTTTTGTTGTGTGGGGGGGGGGGTCATGACCTGTAAGCATCCACCCTGTCTAGGAATAAGAACATTGAAAAGGGCCCTTACCTCTATTGTCACAGCATAAGCTTAGAGGGAAAAGGCAAGCAGTGGGTGTAGTTCTCTGTGGCTTTTCTGCAGCTCTGGCTGAATGATTGTAAATGTCAAAGCTGTTGCTATGGGGAAACCAAACAGCATCTCTCAACATTTACTAGTCAGAAGCAATTTTATTTCCAAACACAAAATATTCCAAGACTTTCATCTTCAAATTTTATCTTTTTTTTATTTTAATATTATGTAAATGAATATACAATGCAAATATACATTTATAAACTGTATATTTTAAGATATTTGCTATTTTGCAAATGTAATAATATAAAACATGCAATAACTGCCTCTTGATTGTGGTTAGGAGGTGATGCTGCGCTTTCTGTCAGTGTGGTGCCCTGACACGCGACATAAGCACGACCTACTGAGGATGATCATACCTTGTTTTAGTTTAAGACATTCCTGTCACATCCAGAGCTTTCCAGGAAGGTCAAAGGGCACCGTATTGAACCAGTGAGATGGTGCCGTTGTTTAGCGGGATTGTTGGATTATGAGATGCTCTTGTGGAACAGGTAGATGTAGTGACATGACTATAATGATTTTATCAGTATAGGTTGCTGATACAAATCAAGTGTTGACTGCAGAAAACAAAATCTTATGATCAAAGTTTTCAGCTTTACCTTATAGTGGAAAGGTTCTTCACTTAGTAAGATAATTTGGGATGCTGAGAGTTTTGGAGAAGAGTTTATCTGATGCCTTCATCCATGAATGTAAAAAACATAATTGACAGCAAAGTCCTTTTCCCCAAATATGCAGCTTGATATGTAGGACAAGTAACTGCGTTAAAACGACCGAGTAGCACATTATACTCAACTGTTTAACTAATTCCATTTCTTTTCTCATTAGTACCGCCTGACTTTAAATGGGCTAATTAGTTTTAATTTGCTAAATAATCACCAACATTTGCAAGAGCTACTGTAGTAAATAAGTTTGCTCTGTCTGCAATAAAAAAGAGCAGCACATTTTTAAATGAGCTTTTGGACACCAAATGCATTTCAATAATGTTTTGATAATGTTTTGTTATGCAAAGGAGCTAATAGTACATATTTCTGTTATAATTTTTGTGTTGTTGATGGACAAGGTATAAAGATGTCTTGTCTTTGAAAAAATACAATAAAAACATCACTGTTTTGGCAAGGAGATGACATTGGGGTTAAATCTGCACTTGCAGAAGGGTAACATCCTCAACAGATGAATAACATACTGCATGTTATCACGGTAAAACATGTACTGCTGTGAATGGGTAAAATTTAAACTCTGTGTAATCTGCTTTGAATACAAGCAACTGCTAAGTAAATCTTGCTGTATTGGTTGCGCAGAGTAACCATGACAACCACCACACAGTCCCATATGCTGTTTTTTTAAACAAATGAAAAGTGAGAAAAAATCCTGCACACATCTTACATAAGCCAGTATGAAAGGTTACGCCATTCTTTTTCCCTAAAACCAAAAACTATGTCCTGTTCTGATACCTACCAGTAACAGAAATTGTAGGACACCAGTAGATACCATAATGTATTTACAGGGTTCTCTAACAGCACTGCAAACCCCCTGTCAGTGCCATAAGGTGTATGTAATCCATGCTGAGGGGCTAAGCAGCACCCGTCAAGTGCCAGTCTTTAAATGTGGGCGCGATGGGTCAGAATGTGTGATATTTTAAAACGGAGTGCTCTCATAATGTCAGGCGCTTGCAGACTCCCAAACTGGAGGAAAAGGCTTGCACAGAGAGGAAAAGAAGAGGCTGTATTATAATATACATTTAATAGTAACTCCCTCATGCTAATTTACCTCAATACACCTTCCCAAGTCAGAAAAATCAATACCACAGATGTGGAGTAGAGGGGCTTTGAGAAGCTGCTGATCAGCAGGTGATATCGTTCCTCTTCCCCTGTTCTTCTCCTGCTGTGTCTCTCTTGTCGCTGCACAGCCAAACCCGCCCACAGATCTGGCTGCTCTGTCGCGTCTGATACACAGACTTGGCTGAAATCTTTGCGTCTCGCGGCCGTGTCATTCACGCCTGGCTGACGGGGGTGGCTATACATAACTACCTTTGTTTTTGTGAAGTTCGCTTAATTTTTCACTTAGACTTAGGCGTTGATTATAGCCGTCTTTGTCAGGAACTGCCATCGATGAGTAACGCCGACAGGCCATTTCCACTTCAGCTGTCATGTTGCAAAACCTGCAGATGACACGCGGAGAGTTTCTCAAAAGGCTCCATTCCTCTAGGTGTTCCTTATATTTTGACGGGTTTTCCTTACAATCATCATACATGTAATAAATATGTTGATGACTTTTGAGGCTGTAATAATCAGAAACACTTCTAAGTTTATACCACTTAATTTTTATTTTGTAAAGTGTATTGGTAAAACAAGCAGGTGCCCCCTTCCTTCATTTACAGTACATTGTGGTAAACAGGAGAACCTGAACACTGTGTGAAAAAATGACATGCAAAAATGAAATAGTTTACGGTGAACCCCACCACTAGTTACTTTAGGTCCAAGAACCCGCCCCCCCCCCATTAAATTGTGCTGTGGATTCCTGTGCACAGTAATTTCAAGTAATTGTAATTATTACTAATTACAACTTTTTAAGTGTGCATAAAAGATAAAGTGCATTTATTGCAAGAATGCCCTGGTGTTCACTTATCTAGATTTTTCCTTCTATTTCCTATAAGTGATAAAATGACAGTAAATGACAAGACCACCCTCTTCCAAACAAAACACTTCTAAACAGGCTGTTGTTCATCGTTGCCTTCCTGGTGCGCTTATTATTCCTGAATTTGATTACAGTTATGTGATCCTAACCATTTCAGATCACTGATACCTGGACAAATCCACGGTAAGTAATTAAAGTACAAAATCATTAATATTTGTTGCAGGCCGATCAAGAGGGATTTAGTTATGAAGCCTTCTCTCTGCCTCTAATTAAATCACTCTTGACATGTGGGGGAGGTGGGGGGGTGAGCAGCGAGTCTTGTTAAAGTCATGGCGGCCTTCCACAAACTTAGCGCCGAGACTCCATTTGACAAGTTTGTGAATTGTCTCATTACATGCGACGTTGGCACGCGACAACAGATGTGCCCGCACGCTGTGCTTCACGTACGTGTTATGGATCTGTCACTGTGCTGGAGATAGCACACAGCCAACACGATACACTCCTCCATGCTGACGGCAGCTTGCATGTTTTGGTTTCTCAAACAAGTTCCAGTTTTTTTTTTTTACATTTATTGTTTATGCATTAACAAGCAGGCATCGGATCCTATAGTAGATTCTTTCCAGAGGTCATTTTTGGGGATTTATAAGTAGGTATCTCCTTACCTATTACCTAGTGCTGTATTGTCTTACACACTCTGCTACTTGCTGCGGTGATTTCTTACTCACTATGGATTTGTTCCTTACTCATTTTGCTGACTATTGCAGTGGATCCTTATTTTCCATAGTAACTGCATCAGTATTTCTTATCTTACACTTCTTAGTGGACCACATGTCTACCCATGCTTTCCAGCATTGTACCACTTTCATGAATCCCTGTATACTAGGAGGGGACTTCCTCCTTCTGTTCTCACTAAACAAAGTTGATTGCAAAACAAATTTGTTTTATTTCTTGGCTCTTTGGTTCACCTCCTCTACATTGCGTCTGTTTATCTACCAAGTTCTTCTGAAGACCATAACCTTTGACTGTGCCATGCCGGGGTCACAGTCCTCACTTCTCAGCCCTCTGTGCTTCCAGTTTATCTTAATACTCTATAATAAAGGTGTAACCTGAGCGGACAGGTGAAGTAAGTACTGCAGAGCTCTTCTTTACCAATTTCACTTTCTTCCCACCTGAATGGGTGCAGTTGAGGTGTTGCCCAATAGACTTTGAGTGGCATGAGCCACTCAGTTGAGACCTGAAGTTATTGCACTTCGAACAATCTTGCCTCCTTGAAAACAAAAGTGAGCCTTCCTGTTCATTCTCCCACTCTGTTTTGCCTCGGGGAGAGGTTGCTGTGGAAACCAGAGAACTCTGGGAGAGGGAAGATGCAATTAAGTTCTCTGGCTATACATCATACACCTGTACAATTTTGCTGTTTATTCTTGGTATCGATGGAGAGGAAATCACGGCTGATAGCATCGATAAATTATATATGCTGGGTTCTGAAGAGGAGTGCAGCTTGACATTAAGTGCACATCATGTAAAGAATGTACTTATAGTACGAGCCATGTGTGACACTGGGAAATGTGTACCTTATATCTAATAATTTTTATAGGGCCATATTTAAAGATTTAATATTACTCTTCAATTTTTTTACTGGTTTTGAAACAGACGCTACTTTACATCCATGCAATGCTGAAAGTGATGGGGCAATCAGAGTGCATGTGCAGGTACCCTTAAATATGTGTGTATGATTGTATACAGTGTCCCATAACCATTTTGTAAGTATACAGTAAGCTCATGTATAAGGGCTTTTCTTTAGAGTAGTGACAAAAGGCTAACTTTGGATTCTTTAACACGTAATAAATGGAGGTATACCTGATGTGGAGCAGTACAGAAGACCCCAGTACTCCCTGAAACACACACACACACACACACACACACACACAC
>JABJVR010000106.1:4685055-4743250 GCA_025773905.1 Chitala chitala | reverse complement strand
TATTTAATGTGTTTTTTTTTTTTATAATTCTTCTATTAGTACTTATATAAGCTTTTGCTGAAGAACCTGCTGTCAGCCTCTGATTTCCTCTTTCTGTTTATTTTTGGAGTCATGCATCTGACTTCAGTCCAGGCTTTACAGCAGGTTAATAACCGATATTCTACAGGTGCTTTGGGGCACCTGGCATGCCACTCAGGTGATAATTAAATTTGTTGTGCAAACTCTGCAGGTAACATGGAAGTAAATTGCAAAACAGTAGCACTGCATATTGGCGTTATCTTCCAGCAGGATCCTGAAAGGTCCCTGAGCTCACCCTGTGTGTCGGTTAGAAAACCACTGATCACAAGTTCCCCTGGACCCAGCCTTCACGGAGGCCTTAGGTGCCAGTCTTTAGGCTTTCATTTATAAAGTTGGGTTGTGCTACTATTATTGCTATTATTATTTTGTTGCTGTCATTCACAGCAACTTTATTTTTTGGATTACTGGAGCACTTCAATTAAGGGTACATTATTTAGTCAGTCTTGTTCAGTTCAGAACACAAGTCTATGTGTTTTACAAACTGTACCCTTAACCACCCGTATAGCTTTGTTTTGTGTCCATACCCTTTTATATGTGTTGACATTTAGTCAGAGTTGGTTGGCATTGAAAGGACTGATCGCCTTGGCCTGTTTTCTGACCCTGGGCCTGCACTGATACAACAGAACTCTCTAACAATGTGCCAGATAAAGGCATGATGAGCCAACAGACTGCAGTTATAAGACATGAGATTGCAGAGACAGTCGAGAGTCTACAATGAAAATAAGGACATTGCAGTGACAAAAACAAGACTACAGTGATGACACAATAGAAGACAGTGGTGACCCAGTAAGGGCCAAAGATGAGCCAAGTGACCATAGGTAGAGTTGGTTATGCAAACAGCTATAGAGATATGTAACTGAAAGTTATGTACTGTCACGCCCTGCCTGTCTTGCTCCCTATGTCCACTAGGTGTCCTAGGTGTCACTGTTCCTTCCCTAAACACCCATGTGGTCTGTGTCTAAGTGTATTAGTAATTGCCAGTTGTATCTCGTTTGGTTCCCTATTTAAGCTTCCCCTTTCTATCAGTGTGTTGCTGGTTGTTGTGCTTTTCTATGCTCCTCTATGTGTTATAGTCAAGCCTTCTACGTTAGTCAGATTTCTGTTTATATACTGTATATATACTCCTAGTTTCAGCACTGTATGCTTACCTTTAATAACACTCAACAATGTATTCAAAACAGTACAGTACTACTGGATGTCCTACACAGGTATCAGCCCAACCTAACTGAGTAGACTGCATTGAAACATAACGACAGCATGTCACTGGTTGATAACAGATTCAGCAGATCACTGCAATTCTTCTGTCCCTCCCAATTTCCCTGATCACTAACATTACCTATTAAGGAAGCTGACTAACCCAAAATTAATTTTCAGTGATGTCCAGTATACATGATCAAAGCAGTGACATTTTTTTTTTCTGAGATGCAATGATGATTTCTGCTGTCTGTGTAACGAGCTAGGGCATCATGTTTATCTATCCAGTGAAATTAGTACCATTTCTGTATCTATGGATTGGCAACACCAGTAAACATACCCTCATCACAGTTCTGTTACTGTATATCCTAACATTATACTATCTACATGTGCACAACACTATGCCAGTCATTTCCGCAATGGTGGAAACCTTCCTTCTGAATCAAAATCATGTTTGTGTTAAAGTTCTTTGTATCCAAATAATTGCATTTTATTTGAATATTTTTTAATCAAATTACTTTTCCCAAATTTCACTATATAGAAATATATGTGCTTTTAAGGTTAATTTGGAGGAGACATAACAACCCAACAGTGAATATTGTCTGTCCGACTACAGATGTTTAGTGTGGCTGATTAGTGCGTAAATGTTTAGCTCATTTGCTTACTTGATTGAAATGTGCAGAGAGAAAAGCAAAGTATATATCTGGCATGTGGAGGTATTTTAAATTCACACATTCATAAATACATTTAAAAACATTTCCAATTGAATATTCAACACAATTAGCTTTGAAAGCAAATGCAACAGGGCATAATCGACCTGCAACTGCACTGTAATTTAGGCAATACAACATGCAAATTATGTTTAATTGAACAATACAAATGATAATCAGCAATTTTTACAGGTCTTAACTTTTTGACGTGTACAGGTCCTTTTGTGTTGAACCCTCAATTTTTTTTTTTCACATTTTTAATAATTTAATCAAAATTCTATAAATGAAACAAAGAACATTTAATAAACGTACTAAATGCACAATAAAATAAATATAACGTAACACTAATTATTCATACTAGCATATGATTTTAAAAATACCGTTGACAAGCAGTGCACATTACTTTCGCTTCTGAATGTCACTGTATGTTCATAATCAAAATAAGGTTTTTGATTCTTTTGTGAGACGGCATATTGGAAACTTGGTTGTGTTGTATCAACACTTGGAGCATTTCTGGGACAAAACTATCATTTATTTGGGGACATGGCCACCCTGTCACAATGCAGAAGTGTGCTTGGGATTTTCATTCATTTTTGGATTGTTTGCTGTAAACGCCGGCATGTTGCAGACATTTTGGAGTTTGACACTGTACTGCACTTTGTATACACACCCACTCGCTGTTTAGTTTCTAAAGCATTGTTTCTAAGAGGTAATTAATACATTAAAACTTTACGCATTGCTTAGCAGCCAGTTTTGCAAACAAGTGTTGTAAGTTTTAATACTCATTAAAACATAACATCTTTTCTTTTATAGCATGGTTGTTAGGTGGATGCTTTAATTACAGTACATATCTGACTCATAACAATGCAGCTGGTTCATATATAGAAGCATATTATGGTCTATGACAGTGTCTGTAGCAGCATGACCAAACCCTAAACCCTTTAACATGGGTGTGGGTGAGCCCAATGTGGGTCCCAGTGGAGGCAGCTGTCTCAGGAGGCCGGTCTGTTTGGACACTGATACAGCTTCTCCACAGGCACCATTAATTGTGCTCCACAGATAAATTTAGTCTCTCACAGGCTAATTTATTGTGAGGGCAGGGCACTGAGAGGAGACAGCGTGACATCAGGAAAAGAACAGCCGAATGTCCAGTGTCTTACAGTGTGGGCTGAAACAGAGGGAAACAGCAATCCAATAAATAGGCCTATTGCTGCATTCATGTTAGGAGATCCAGTGGATTTGGCACTTTTCAAGGTTATCATGTTGAGTTAAAGACTTTTCTTTGGTTTTTGTAAAGTTTTTGTTACACAAGAACTGAAGTAAAATAAACTATTACCCATATAATGTAAGTAAATATTAAGCTGGAGTTTGGGATTTTTACAGTTCAGGCATGATCATATAATAATAATAATAATAATAATAATAATAATAATAGAGGGAACAGATATGTCTCTGCTTTGACTTGTATTAATTTCTTTATATACCTTACAGTTATATAAAGAGTCACCCACATTGCTAATTTTATTCATTTAAGTTTTTTGTGCTCTTGGTATTTCAGTTACAGGAAGAACTCTTACATAGAACACAGAATCTCAGTTACATGAAGCAGAACTCATATGTAGTCTCAATATCTTAGTTACAGGAGATAGAACTCTTACATAATCTCAGTATCCATGTTACAGGAAATAGGAATTCTTATGTTGTTACAGTGTCTCAGTTACAACAAGTATAACTCTTATGTAGACTCAGAATCTCGGTTACCGAAGGTAGAACTCTTACATAATCTCAGTATCTAAGTTATAGGAAGTAGAAATTCTTACATAGTTTCAGTGTCTCAGTTAAAGGAAGTATAACTCTTACGTAGACTCAGAATCTCCATTACAGGAATTAGAATTTTTGCATAGTTTCAGTGTCGTGGTTACAGGAAGCAGAGCTCCCACATTTTCTTAATACATCAATTACAGGAAACAGAGAATGTCTGAGGCTTTTTGTCAATGTGCTGTGTTTTCTGGTTGTTCCCTGAGTTAATTTAAACACATGACGGCTCAGTGTAGACCCTTTTATGCTAATGCAATCATCACAGAAGTGCTTATGAGTGTGGCATTGATTTTCTCTCCTCCATCCTTTGGCAGAATAGGGACACATCTCTTAGCAACTCGATTCTCAAGGCTCAAATAGTTTGCCAGTTTTTCATAACTGGTAGCCCAAGTTATTGTTGCAACACTTGGTCACTTCATCTCCTGCTTCAGATGTAAAGTGGCCATTAAGTCAGGTTAAAAACTGCAGAACCACAGCCTATAGAAGGGTTGTCCATAGTCAGTCAGCTGCATTTACCATCGTGGAGATGACTATAGGATTGCTGGAACAGCAGCATAGCTGAACGCATTTCCATGGGCTCAGTGGCGTGTTGTCTTACTGACAGTGAGGAATGTTTTGGCAGATACACCATTCCCCAGGCAGCTCGATTCTGCTTGCTAGATTGGATTCAGATGCTTGTAGTTATACTCAAACCCAAACCTTGTAGATCAAAAACAGCCAAGAGGAGAAGGATAAAATAACTTCATAATAGAGTTACCTGCACTTAGGAAGTCTTCAAGCAACGAATCCAGCACATATTAACCATAGAGCTGAGGCTACAGACAATTGCACGGTGCTGCACGATTGCCCTCTGCTGTAACATAGTGGGAACTGCACATGTGGCTTTGTCTTATCTTCCCTGACTTAATTCTAGGCTCGTTCAAACCCTGAGGCCGTGTTGAGGGATCCGTTAGCAGTGAGGCATGGGCCGGTGGCTTCTCATTATCCACAGCTGGTGTTAAAAATGACCACTCGCTTTTCAGCCTTTGGCTAGAAGGCATAAACCACCTCCACTGAATACATTGGATTCACAGTGCAAGTTGTCTGTTTGAGGAGCTAAAGTAAGCTGTGGCTCTCATGATACACTAAGCTAACTTTTGGGTTATATAATTTTGATTAGTGCATTCAGTCTTTTGCCCAGTTCCTAGATGGACTGCTGTATAAAAACAATTCTTTGTGTATAGTACTAATCAAAATTTGAGTCAACACAATCAAAAACTGCTATTTAGTTTCCACAAGCACGGGGACAAGATGTTAATGGTGTAATGGCTTGTGTGTGCTCTAGATGAATTAAAAGCAATTTAATTAACCCTCGTTTCTTTAATTTTGAGCAAATAAAGGCCTGTTTAAAGGAAAGATGCAGGAGGGAATATTTGTTTTGATCACATTAGTGGGCTGGTGCCAATCCATCATTGCCCGTGTCGTTGTCATCGCTCATGGCGACCACCGGGGCTGCCGCACTTCCCACAATGCTTTTCCATGCTGTCTGGAAGGTAATTGAGTTGTCTTTGCTAATGCAGAGCCAAACGCAGGCTGCCAGACTGATGTCTTTGCTCAGCAGCGGTGGAGGAGAGCTGTTCTTTGGTAAGTGGACAGTGTGGACAGGGAGCCTCTTTTTCAGTGCGGCTGGTGTGTGTGAGTGCAAAGAGGCTGCAAGTGCTAGAACATTCCGTTTATGGGTCTGCAGAGATTTGGTACATGTGAGTACCTGTATGTATGTGCATATAATGCAGGGGTGTTGTTAAAACTAGAATTGATAAATTGTCAGGGTACCACTGTACCTCCAGCCTGGCTTGTCTGTGCAACAGCTGGGAGTTTGGCACACAGGGCTGACTGTATGATGCATGCTTTCATCTGGTTGGCATTTTGCCCGTAGATAGTCGTCCTGAAAGTTGCATTGCACCATAACATGGTGGATTTCACACTTTTGCTGGATTGTTCTTCTTACATTTTTTTCCACATTGACAGAAAAACACAGAGGGTCTATGGATCTTTCCTAAAATACCTACCTAAACTTTACATCATAATTTCTGAATCTTAATTTACTGGATCACATATCAGTGACAATATGTATTAGTGCTTGCTCATACGACGTAAATGAACACTGACGCTCTTGTCCTCCTTGAGCCTCCAGGGTGCCAGTAATAATAAAGGTAAAAACACACTCATGAATGTAAATGACTTTCCTAGTTTGCGCACAAAAAACTTGAAGACGTAACACCTCAGTCTTTTTTCATCTACTACATGTCTACCAGTTCCTGAGTTACAACAACCTTTTCAGCAGCTAGGTTAATGTCAGGCTTGGTCTAAATACAGTAGGTGCTACACTTACAAAGAAGCTGAGCATGTATTCAAAACCTTACATCTGCAGTTGTAATCTTGAAATTATTATTGATTCTCCTTGTAAAAAATGGAACAGTTGCACTGTGGGATTCAAGTAAGAAAATAGTTTGAGCAGGAGTGAAATGGGATACATACAAATACACAAGTGTATAAAAATAGCTTAAAATATCACCAGTGAGGAGACTATCACCCTCCTATTCAGGCAGTAAACTTAGACTGAAGTTAATGCTAACACAGGCAACAATACATTATTCCTTATGACTGATGTATATGGTGGAGGTCGCTGTCCAGGACATCTATGAAATATGGTACCATAATGGGCACAGGATATGGGTGTTCTTAACACACTGTACAGATAAAAATAAACGTAGCTATATAAGTGTTAAGAGCTTCTTTTGAGTGCTGTTTACGAGAGAATGTATGGCAATAACAGTGAATCAAGAATGACTGGAATCAATGGATAGGATAGAATGGGATAGGATAGGATAGGATAGGGGTTTTATTGTCATTTCAACTGTATACAGGTGGTACAGTACACAGTCAAACAAAACAATGTTCCCCCAGGACACCAGGTGCTACATAAAAACATTACAAAAGGACAACAGAAGACTGCCAACAGAATATACAGGGTTCAAAAAGACAGCAAGTAGTAATAACATAATTTACTAGTGCTGGACTATATAATCCAAACAAGATAACTAATGCAAACAACAACATGTAAACATAACACAAGATAGATTGCAGTGCCAACCAGACACAATTCTGTGCACAGTACACGGTTGGAATGTGCTGAATGTATGATGATCATAGCTTTGTCTGCAAGTCATGGTCTGGTTTTGTTAAAGGTACATTTCTTAGTTGTAAAAGTGTCCCATGGTGGTAAGCATGTACATCAGTTGTTCTAAAAATCGTGGTGCCTAGTCGGTGCATAAACTGAATTAAAACACAAAGTTAGCACCATAATGGACCCAGAGTGGCCACTGTATGCTGCCACTGCAACACAATGGTTCCCACGGGAACAAAATATGCTGATTCATACATGTCAATGAAAAAAATTAGTCACCCAGTAACTCAGGGGTTAAAACTGGTTAAAGTGAGCAGTACTATACACCAAATAACATTCAGAAAATCCAGTTAAATAGAATGTATTTTGGCCATCAGCTAACCACAAACTCAGTACTCTGTTAAGGTTTATGTTTCATCCAGAACTGTGAATTTTCACATTAATTACTGTGGCTTATTTGTGCTCATATTATCACTTTATTCAAACAGGTTGACCTTTTTTTTGTCCACCCCACTTGTCTTTACATTGACACGTTATTGTGACATAAATTTTCTCTCATGCAACACATGCTTCTATACGTAGACAGCTGTCAAAGCACATTAAAAATGTCAACCATGGTCAAGGTTTTAATGACCTTTACCATCACATCAGTTTTCGAGAATTAATGATTTGTAAACTCGTTAGGGATTAACTGCAATTACTTCGCCATTTCGGGAATCTTCTCTTTGCTTTTTGGTATATAAGAAAAAAATTTGATTTACTAAAACGTTTAGTGACAACTTAATAGCACATATATGATCCATGACATAAAATATGATTGTCAGAAGTCACAGTGATAAAAATCAAGACTGTATTATATTTTAAATAGGCATCTTAACATAGTGCTTAGTCGTCTCATAGATTCTCAGCTGCTTAATGATGTGTTGATGCAGGGAGCAAAACTGAATAAGTTAATGAAGAGAGATAATAGCTGCTGCCATGGTGACTGGAAAACACTGGTGATATTTGCTACTACAGTAGCTCAAATCCAAAGTGACAGTTGCTGTCATTGTGGCTTGAAACCATAGCATTGCTGATAAGATATGTACATTGCAAATTAATTTTTTCACTACTGACACCAGAGCTATTGCAACCCCCCCCCCCCCCCAGTGAAACCGTGATAGAGACTGCTGTTAGTTCCCTTATCTGAAATAAGCACACTCTGGCATGAGAACATTCTGGAAAAAGCACTTCTCGTGAAAAGGAAGCCTGAATTTGCTCACCTTATGAACAAGCCGTGCATCCATTTGTAATTTACTGCTAATTGAATTAACAACAATACGTTAGTGTATGCATCGGCATAATCAACAAAATTATATCATACTTATTCACATTAAAAATAGTGAGAGAAACTCAAAATAACCTCCCTCCAGGCCAGCTTTGTTAAGGTAGCATAAAATTAACAAGAGGGGCACAGTACCATTCAAATTTAAATCGCCATTAGTTTCATGCTGTTACGTGTGGCTGAAGCAGAAAGGGTACAAACTTTGCTAAGGACCATGGTACCAGATCTTTAGACATTGCCATTTCTTCAAATGGTTCAAGGACATAGAAACATCGGCTTAAAAAAAAAAAAAAACATAGATGATGGAATAAAAGCCATTCAAGAACTGCTTAATAGCACAAGTGAAATTACCAGCGCACCCATTAATAGTTTCCTACAAAATTTGTATTTTGGGGGGGGAAAAGGCAAAGTTAAATTATGCCACCTCATTACTATGGCATGTGACTTACACAGCAGCATGATTAATAACACCTCGAGAGTACGGAAGAATCTTCTGCGTACTGTTACCCTGTAAAAGCAGAGGGACCCTTGACATTTCTAACCTATTTATCCTTGATCTCCGCCTGTCTGCACTCAGATAGGTGTTGACCTTTAATGACATTTTGAATATGAATGGTAATAAAACTATATAAACTTAATTAAAAGAACACACAGAACAAACAGAACATCAAACCCCAAAAACATGGTAAATACAGTCTGCACCAAGACTGTAATGTCTTTATTGTCTTGGAATGAGTCTCTTCCTATTTGATCCATTTAGAAAAGTTTCTGACATCTTTGTATAGGCGTTGGTTTTGGGGATGGACACGTTCCCCCAATCATATAACCACACTTTAATCATATAATGGATCAAATGCTATAAGTAGTGTGTGCCCCCCACCAAGGCTGAAATGAAACCTACACCACTCTATCTTTGGCTTTCTGTCTGCAACTCACAGTAGATCTTCACAGCTCAAACTACCATGGAAACCGTTGGCTAGTTTCCCTGAAGACTGTATTAAGTCTGCATATAATTAATTGACAGCTTTTCCTCAGACAGGTCAGGAATAAGCAATCAAATGGAACATGGCTTCTACAGTAAAAAACTTGACTGTAATTCTGGCTTTTTACAGAGAAAAACTCATTTTTGCCCTTCAACCGAGCTTTTGTGCTTTTAAAAAACGTCATACTTAAGTGTGTACAATGTATAATAATAACCTTTATTTCACCAGGAAAACCTCATTGAGATTAAAAAATGTCTTTTTCAAGAGTGTCCTGGCCAAGATAGGAAGGTATGAGTTTCATTCATAGAATGCTTTTGCTTATGGGAATTTATACCACAGGGGCTGGTTAACCTTACATTAGTGTTTTTAAAGCAGCAGAAACAGCAGCCTCTCTGCACAGTATGATATGGCTCTTTACTGTGTACACAGATTAAAAAAAGCAATCAACTATTTGAGTTAAAGTGTGAACCCATCTAAATGATACATTTTTAGTAATATGAGCTGTGCATTTTTAGTTCACATTGGACAGAAGGATGTAAGATGTAGATTTTCCACAGCTGTCCTATATTACCCCTATTCCAAAAAAGCTGGGGCATTTTATGAAATGTAAATGAAAACAAACTGCAATGATTTACAAATCCGTCATCAGATATATTCAATAGAATACAACACAGAGATAACATTTGAAGTTAAAACAAATCAAATGTAGTGTTTTGTAAATTTATGATTATTATGAATTTGATGGCTGCAACACGTTTCTAAAAAGTTAGCATGTGGGAATGTTCACCAAGGTGTTATATTTTCTTTTAACAACACCGAATAAGTGTTTATCAATAGAAGACACCAACAGTTGAAGTTTTCAAAGTGGAAAGTTTTGCCATTCTTGCTTTGTGTATGTCTTGAGTTGCTCAGCAGCCCTAGATCTCTGCTGTCATATGTTGCACTTTATAATATGCCACACATTTTCAGTGAGGGACAGGTGTGGACTGCAGACAGGCCAGTTAAGTACTCACACTCTTTTACTTTAAAGCCACACTGTTGTTAACACATGCAGAATGTGGTTTAGGATTGTGCTGCTGGAATAAACAAGGACGTTCCTAAAAGAGATGTCATCAGGATGGCACCATATGTTGTTCGTAAATCTAAATGTACCTCTCAGCATTAGTGGTGCCCTCAGATATGTGCAAGTAGCCCATGCCATGGCCACTAACACCCCCCCATACCATCATAGATGCTGGCTTTTGAACTTCTTGTTGATAAAAATCAGAGCAGTCCTTTTCGTCTTTTGCCCTGAGGACAGAATGGTCAACATTTCCAAAACAAACCTGACATATGGATTCGTCAGACCACAGCACACATTTCCACTTCACATCAGTCCATCTCAAATGAACTCAGGGCCCAGAAAAGTCATCAGCATTTCTGGCTGTTGTCCATGTATGGCTTGCATTTTGCTTTGTAGTTTTAGCTTGCATTTCAAGATGTAACAGTGAACTGTGTTTACTGACACGGTTTCCTGAAGTATTCCTGAGCCCATGTTGTTATATCTTTTCTCTGACGTCTGATTTGAATGCAGTGCCACTTGAGGGATCGAAGATCACTCACATTCAGTGTTGGCTTTTATTCTTGATATTTACACATATGGATGTTAGTAGATTCTTTGTATCTTTTGATAATGTTATGGACCGTAGATGTTGATAGACCTAAATTTCTTTCAATTGCACATTCAGCAACAATATTCTTAAACTGAGTGAGTAACTGGCACGGTGGCTACCGCTGTCATCTTGTACCTCCGGTCCTGGGGTTTGATCCTCGCCTTGGGTCTGTGTGCGTGGAGTTTGCATTTTTTCCCCTGTGCTTGGCAAGTTTTATCTGGATTCTTTGGTTTCTTCCCATGGTCCAAAGACATGTGGGTTAGGATGATTGGTGTTTGCAAAACTGCCTGTAATATGCATGTGCGCCCTGTGGTAGATTGGCACCCTACCCAGTGCTTCCCAAGATGGGCTCCAGGCTTCCTGCGACCCTGAATTGGATAAAGCGGTATACAGAGTGATTGACTATTTCCTCATGTATAGCTGCAAACCTCTCCCCTTCTTTGCTTTTGAAAGATTGAGGTTTTCAGAAATACCTCTTTTGTACCCGCTCATGACCATCTTACCAATTAACCTGTTTAGCTGTGAAATGTTTCGGTTTAAAATTTTTTTCATGTTTTTATGACACCTGTCCCAAGTTTTTTGAAATGTGTTACAGCCATCAAATTCATAATTCAAATTAAATTTTAAATGCATTATCTCTGTACTGTATTCTACTGAATATATGTCATGAAGGATTTGTAAATCATTGGATTTTGTTACTTAAACTTCAGAAAACATCCCAACTTTTTTGGAATAGGGGTTCTATTTCAACTTCTATATTCTAAACTGCTTTAGCACTCAGCAATAAGATGGTCAACTTCCTGCCCTACTGGAGCCCATCTGTGGAATACACGTACCCTGCTCTGGTACCATGAACATTGAAAGTAGCATGGAGTCAATTTGACTCCATTGTAAAAAACACAGTATATTACCAGAATAAACACACTGTTTACGTTTTGTTTTTCTCCAAATAATAGTGTACAACAAATGTTTGTACTCAAATTTCATCAAATAGTTGCATTTGTCTTAGGAACTTTCAAAAATCGAAACGCCTGTCACAATCTTGCTCCTCCTCCGAATCTGGTTCATTTGCACTTAGTTCACTGTGAGTCTGACTCTACTGGGTTCAGGGTCGCTTTCATACCAGCTCAAACTACCCTGAATATCATCCTCATGTTCACCGTCAATGCCGCTAAGGTAAGCTAAAGATGTTACTTGGAAGGTACTATGGGGCCAATTTGACCCCAAACGGAAAAAACTAATTAAAAATAAACAGAAAAACATGAAAACTAGCAAACGTGTCGCATTATTAGAATAGCCTCACAGGAAAATACGTGAAAGGAGACATCGCTAATCGTGATGGTTTCAAAGAAAAACATGACTGAAAGAGGAGTGGTGTCAGAAAGACCCCATGGTACAAGAGCAGGGTTAAGATACTGTTACACTTAATCTTCTCCACAGGATTGCTTGCAGGTTTCTATCAAACGGGAATTTGTCAAATGAAATATATTGCATACAACATTTTAATGAAACAAATATACCATTACGATTAACAAGTACAATATATTTAAATGTTCTCTCTCTAGATATACATTTCTTATTTTCCCCACATCATTTTATCCTTTTTGATAATTTTCTAGATTGCTGTGAATACAAAACCAACGTGTCCTGAAGTAAAAACAAGTCCAGTTCAATCTACAGCAGTAGTCAATATTGACAGCAATTCCATGAGAGAGCAGCCCCCTTAATTATACAGAACATCTTCAGAGCTTAAGAGAATGAACCAATAGTTAACACATCTAGGTGAAGAACATGTGTGTACAAGGCACCATAAGATTAATTACCCTGAATGATGATATCCCATATTAGTCCTTTATTCAGCTTCTGTGTAGTGTTAACTACAAAGCACAAACAAAATATGACAGTAGATGACAGGGGGCACTTCAGCAGAACTAGACACACTGGTCCTTGGAAGGGGCTTTTAGGAAGTTTTTGTTCTAGATGGCAGAAAAATTATGTCAACAGAACCTTCATTTTTAAGGCCTTGTCATGTAATGAGATCAAGGAAAGCTTCTGGAATGACACTGCCAAGGACCAGAACTGTAGAGCCCTGATGCACAGTGTTGGGTCAGTGCGCCAAGGACACCTGAGGCAGAGGTTAAGGTGCCTCCCTAGGGGTAATGTGGTTGCTGTTGCTGGGTGTAGCCCTGGGCCTGCTGTTGGGAAGGGGCAGAGCCAGGGAAGCCAGTCTGTCCCATACCAGGGAAGGACACGTAGGGCATGTTGTACTGGCTGTACCCGTAGGGGTTGTAGGCCATAGGCATGGGACAGAACCTGCAGACAAACACAAGGAAATGGTAAACTGCAGAGACAAGCACAGACAGGGAGACACCATGAGCAAAGAACCAAGAAAAGGTCCAAAGGCACTTATACTGTGGGTGTCAGAGTGGATGGAAGCTTACCCTGGGTAACCCTGGTACATCGGGTAGGGAGGCCCCTGGACTTGTGGCTGGGTTGGCAGGGGATTTGTCTGTGCTGGGGTGGTTGTGGAACTGCTGGTTGAGGTGGTAATTGTGGGTGTGGTGGTGGTTGCCATGGAGAAGACAGGAGGTGGAGGCCGGGTTGGGGGCTGGGGCTTGTTCACTGACTGCTAGGCAGGGTCAATCAGATCAAATTAATCATCAAAATTTTTAAATTAAAATTAGTCATCATCACTCTAACAACCATCATGACCGCAATTAATTTGTTTGTAAATGTAAGCATGACAGACATCCATCTTGTTAGTTTGCTGATAGCCACCATCACTGAGGGAGAATACAACAGGCAACACTCACATACACACTCCTGGGGGCAGGGATGGGTGGCTTGGGGGTCTCTGTTGTAGCAGGCGTGGAATTCACCGCAGGGGTAGACTGGTAAGCTGGAATGGCGGGGATGGACGGGGCACTGGGTTCTTGCGCAATGCTCTGCTGGAGGTCCCTGCAGCAGAACATAAAATTCACCCTTCACCAAATAAAAAAAAGACACCTCTCCACTGAGCAAGATTTTTCTAAGAGCAGCTAACTTCCACGGCACCATCTGGTATGTATAGACAGATAACTGCTGTGGATGTGAACAATTGAACAGGTTTCACAAAAAGGCCACAATGTGCCAAACCTCTTAACGTGTACTATAATGCACTCTTAAGCAATGCAGGATATTCGCAATTAAAACACGTGCCACCGAACACACATTGTCAGAGAAGATCACGTACTTCAGGTGCTCGTCTCGCTCCGTTTTACGGGCAAACACAATGTCGCTGCACTTGTTCTGGTACTTCAGCAGAATTTCTGTCAGGTCGTTGTAAAACTGTGGGATCAAAGAAGGATGTCAGCACTCTTCGAGCCAAAACATTAATTTTTCAAATGTTATAAAACAAAGATGTTCCCACCTTGGTGCCCTCCTGTAAGTTTTTAGAGAGCTCCATGTAGCTATCATGGGCAGATGCCAGTTTCTTCAGCACCTCCTCTCTCTGATTGGTCTGCTCATTGGACTGTTTCATGGCAGAGAACTGCTGATGGGAAGCCTAGGAGACCGTACAGCAACCAAAATGAGGAATCAACTGTTAATAAACACCCCTCCCGACCCCAACAACACAAGACGTACAGGTAAACGTTCGACAAATGTGCACTTAAATGTTCTGTACATGTTATGCGGGCAAAAAAAACCTGCATATACCGAATCGCCTATCAACAACAACAACATGAAACAAACAAGTTCAACAAACAACAAACGTTCAACAAACTGGTCCTCCCGGTGCCCTACAGGTGATTTCAGCTACATCGTTTTAGCTCTCCACTTACAAGTGCAGCAGTTAGAAGCAACTGTAAATGCAGGTCTCATGTCTGGTCCCGTTTAAAATTGCCCAATTTCAAATGGCAATTAACTCTGTTTATAAGCACCAGCGATAAGCCTACGGCCCACCTATAAGTACAAAAATTTTTGGTTCCAGATGTTGGTAGCCAATATTAAAATAACCTTACATGATATACGGTCAATGACGCTGCTCATTTTAGAAAAGTCAGCCTTACCTGATGGGACTAAAGCATTTTGCAAGAAAGAAGCATGTAATTGAATTAGTTTTTTTGGTCTACATGAGCATTTTTGTAAAAATGCAACAGATTTCCTGGTCAATATAATCTATGCGCCTCTGGAAGTAAGGTTAGTAAACAGTGATCTAGAACATTCTGTTAAGCCTCTTTAGGCACATTCTACTTACCTGCACCTTACTGAGCACCTCCTCCTGTGTCTTGAGGGTCTGCTGGACTTTCTGGGTGTAGCCCCCATAGACTTTGTCCAGCTCAGTGACGGACAGGCCCTCCTCGTCGATGGCGCCATCACGGGCCAGCGCGGTGAGGAACTGGCTGCTCATGTCGAAGTATACCGACTTGATGTCACTCTCCAGCTGCTCTCGTTCCTTCTTCACCTGTTCCAGCTGTGCCAGCTGCGATCGCAGCACACCGACCACCTGGTGGACAAGTCTGTCTGTCTTAATTACCAGCTAATGCTAACAATGACTACATACGCAATTATTCCCTAAGCCCCTAAATTGCTGTTTTTATATGTATTGTCACAGAAAAATACCTGCACACAGACCAGAAACAGATCTGGGATCAGCAGCTGATTTACACATGGCACCAGGTGACACCTGACACTAAGTGGCTTAACGTTCACATGAGGAGATATGCAAAAATAATGCAAAACCAAGAAGTGCAAACCATAGAACAGGGGAGATCTGGACCGACCACCTGCCTGCACTGGAGGAAGAGAAATGGCTGGCCCTCACCTCACTGCCCTGCAGGGTCTTGACTGGGTTGGCGGAGGGGATGGCAGCTCCAAGTTCCGCCTCGGACTTGCAAAGCAAGGCGATGCTCTCACAGTGGGCATTGTAGCGCTCACGGACCACCTGGTCTGCCTGCATGGCTTTGTCCAGCACGCCCTGGTAGTTCATCCCTTCTGCACTCACAAAAGAGCAAAGAGATGGGGAAGGGGAGAGGCAGTTGGTGACTACCATTATAACTACAAAATGTAGATCTAGCACAATACATACTTTGGACAGCAAATACGTCAACAAAACTATATTTATAGTAAGCACACAGGTTTGGTGGTCTATTAAGTGTAACACATTTAAGATGCCAAAGCATATAAAGGAAACGTTGTAATACCTGATCTCAGGGACTTGTAGAGGTCACCCGATGGCATCCTCTGCCAGCGCTGACCAAACTTGGCCCTGAGCTCATTGTCTGTTGCCTCTTCATCATCCAACATTTTCAGTGACTGTGAAGAAAAGAAAAAGAAAAAAAAATTGCCAAGGATTTACTGCAGCTGCTACAACAGCTGAGGTTGTACAAAGCGCCAGGTAACGCAATGGCTGTGGACTTGAGATTAGTCTGCCAGCTCAAATCCTACAACTTGTTCCAAAATCCTTGCCATCTTCCCTTTAAGCATGGTACTTCACCTATATTGCTAATGCAAACCATGTAGGTGAAGAGCACTCTGGATATGGCTACAGCCAGGACAGTGGTGTGCCCAGCGCTACAATCACAGTAGTGATTTGAGATGTGTGTTATATTAGATATGCAGAACGCAAGTGCTACTTCCATTAGCGTGCCTAACAACCTGGTTTAGAACACAGCATCAAAGTGAAAAGGAAAGATATGAACCTCATCCAGGATCTCCTTGTTCCTCTGTAGAAGCTCTGGCAGATCCTTCATGAGCGTTTCAATGCTCGGCAGTCCCCCCTTCTGGACTATGGCGTGAGACTTCTCCAGGATGGACTGGGGCACAGAATCTCCCGAGAAGTCCTCCAGGGCAGCAGGGAGGTTAAGGGAGGCCAGAATTCTGGGTAGGATAGTGCCACAAAACCAATTAAATCAGATATTGTGGTTTACAAGAAGATTGATGAAGTGCATCTTACATATCTGTTGTCTGTTTACTAGTTCCTTAATCAAAACCTATTTTTAATCCAACTGGTCGTCATCTGAAGTAACTAAGGACCTAAACCTTCAAGGATTACCATGGCAATTATTCCTACAGCATGCTGAGCCTGTAACCATATGGTCGAATAAAGTCGTTGTACCCTTGAACTCACTTGATGAACTTACCACAAATTACATGCATAAAAAAAAAAAAAAAAAAAAAAAAAAAAAAAAAAAATAACAAGCACAGACCAGCAAATTTATGTATAGCTCTTTTGGTAAAGTATCTCCTTGGCAAATGAAAACTGTAACAAGTTGCAGCAACTGCTGCATGTAGTGGAGGCAGGGGGAACAGATCATACACAAGCCCCAGAGTCTTTTATTCACATCAATTTAATTAGACATTGGTTAGAATTTGACAAAATGCCTGCCTACCTTCAGCACACTTTTGCTTAAAGTGTTTCCAGGCAATTTACATTCTACAGACCCAACTGGAATACAAATGTGATAAACAAGGGGTGAGGGCTGTGTTTATGATTTGTGTTGCCCGTACATTACACTCTGCAACCATTCAGTAGAGATGCGGTAATGATGTCACACCTGATTCCCCTTGGTGCTACTCCAAGGCCTTTAAGGGCAGCTTATTTTTTAAGAAACCATTAGGCATCACTGAAAGGCTAACTGAAGGCTAACTGAAAGCCTTACATGTCTGCTTACACCATGTGAGAATCTCCAAGCCTCCTGGACCAGATGAAACTAGACAGGACATGGAGAATAAGGCAGCCGAGTTGGAGAACAGCCAGTGGTGCGAGCTCACATTCATAATCGACTAAAGTGGTCTGCCATTTGAACTTTCATACATTTTCTTCCCCACATTGGACATCTGAATCACACTTTCTGAAGCTGTTTGTGAAATTGAAAATAAGGTGTAGTTGGTTGGCTGAGTAATTCATTGGTGACTGACTGACTACCAATGCACATGTGACTGCCTGCCTTTACAGCCAACATGATAGGCCGGCGGTGGCTAACCCGTTGAGCAGAGTGGTGGCTTCCCGCATGGTGCCGATCAGCCGGTTTATGATCTCGGATTTCCTTTGACTGCAGGCAGCCAGACACTGCTGAACTGCCATGGGTACCATCTTCTCAAACAGGTCTGGAGGGGGTGGTGGTAAACCAGAGAATTACTCTCCACAGGGCAGAAGGTGGGTGAAGAGGTTAAGGAACTGCATTAAGGGATGACCATACAACTCCAAGACCCAAAATCAATACAAAAATCAGTTAAGTATACAACTTTAGCTTTTAACAAGGAATACATTACTGTCTAAGAGACAAACATCTAAGACACATAACTGAGCATTGACAAAAACCAACTCTCAGCGTACACAGTCCAGTATCCAATCACAGAAAGCACAAGCTATACCAAAGCCTGTACAGAAAATGATGTCCAAGCAGGGCTGGCAGGTCTTACCAGTGAAGTTCTGGCTGAGGGGCACCTGGATGGTAGTGGGCTTCACGAGGGCAGCCTTGCCAATGCGGTCCAGGTCCCGAATCTCAGGCACACGGTCATGATAGATGAAATCGTTGTCCTTTTTCGCTGGCACCAAAGCACGGGATGTCTTGTCGGCAAGGTCCCGCACGCTGACATACTCATCATAGCGGGACGTGATAGTTTTCAGCAGCTCCGATGTGTGCTGAAGGAAAAAATACACAAAGAAAAAGAGGTGTGAAACAATACAATGCACACACCACAGCCTTCATGGTACCGTCCCATGTTTCACATGTATACATGCACAGCAAATGTATACACAACTACCAGTGATTCACTCATTCATTTATTTTTAAACTGCTTGCCAAAGTTATGGCTCTGTGGCATCTACGTATTGTTAGGGGCAGTACAGACAGCACACCAGGGCGCTAACCCAGGGAACACGGCGCTAACCCAGGGAACAGGGCGCTAACCCAGGGAACAGGGCGCTAACCCAGGTTCAGGTAGCAACAAAACACCCACATAGGGGCATATTGTGAGTTACTAGTTTTTTTTCTAACTATACTGTATTAGTTTTAACTTCTGAAATATTTCACACCTTTGTCACACTTTGCTTTCATAGCATAGGGTAAAATGAAATGAAACGGTAACAAACTGAGATAAAGACGGGAAAAGGCATTCCGGAGAGCCCTCACCTGCAGCCTGGCTATCTCCTCCCCAAACTTCTTCTGCTGTTTGGCCACCTGGGCCTGGTGATACTCCGCACTGGCCTGCATCACACAATGTTTAGCTCCCAACACTGGAAGAACCTCCTGGAAGTAGAAGTACTGACAGACAGGAGGACCATCCAATCACAAACACCAGCAGGTGGGCAGGCACAAAGAAAAACAGGAAATGACAATTAGCAATTAAGTAGTAGATTCATATTTATGTACATTATAGTGCAATGGAGACTAAAACCTGTTAAACTGAATCTTTACCAAATGCACAAGATTCCTAGTTGACACACTGCCATTCTGAAAATTCATACATCTCTCTCTCAAAGCCTACTTCTGTTCAGGCATGACACATTTGGCATATTTTATTACTCAATAATATGGAGTATGGAAAATCATGAGCTGTGAACCTTCAGAGCTCAATTCAGCTCAGCAGCCAAAGATTCAGTGAACCAGACCTACCTTTGACAGGTTGTCTTTGCACTGACATTGCTTAAAGGCATCACCATAGAAGTCTGCAGCCTGATTGGCCAGCTTGGCGACAATAGCGTCCTTCATCTTATCTGGAAATAATATCGAGTGCATCAGCAAGTGTTTCAACAGACATCTGCAAGATGACTGCATTCCCACTAACATTAAACCACCTGGGCTTGGGTTGGTTTGTCGTGTGAGCCAACTGCACAGTAACTCTGTCACACAAGCAGCACCAGGATGCTGACCCGCAGCCAGAAATTACAAGGACAAGGTCCAGAGATCCACTCCAGCCAAGAGGCTGTGCTGGTGGAACCAGCCATCCCCTCTCCTCTAGCACCGTGATTAACGATGGCCTTGCTGATGATTCCCCAGGGCAGGCATTCAACACCCCGCAGATGACACTTTTTACTCCAAATGCTCCTCCTAATTACTTAATTAGTGGCTGTCATTTTAACATTCACATTATTTTCTCAGATATAGACTATCTCTATTACAAGCATTCAAGCTGTATGTGCTAGATGCAGTCATGTCTGTGGATCGTTCATCAGGCATGAACAGTACAGATAAATAAATTACCAGTTACAGATCTATTACGATGTACACCAAGAAATGTCTGCCACAGATCCAGCTGTAGCACTCACAAACTGGTCGTATAATCTCTGTAAATATAAAAGTCCAACACTTCTGTTTAAAAAGTGCCAGCACCTTCTGGTGGTGACAACACCCAAGTGAATCATTTACAAGGCGAGGAAAAGAAATGATGACACTGACTTGTGGCCATACAGAGCAAATGTAGCCACGAAGGGGGAGGGGAGGATTAGGGAAAATGACACAAGGTTTAGAGGGTATGAGATGGACAGAGGGAACATTTTCAAAAAATTCTTTCAAAGTTCATTGTCAGTAAATGTGCGCACACACACACGCACACACACGCACTTAAACTGGCATGTTTAACACCCATTTCCCTTCATACTGACAGGATGATGTCAGAGTACTCTAAAACTTATTTACATAATTTTTTCCATTTCCTCCCACACACAAGCGTGCATGTACAGCAGAATCTGTCCTGACCAGTAAACCTGCAGTTATTGAAACCCAGTCCGACTTCCTAACCGCTACTTTACAACAGGGAACCAGCTCTGTAATAATCTTTGTTACCACAAGGGGGAGACTTCAACTTATTCATACAAACAGCTCACAGAAAATGCCACCTAACACATTTAAATACAGGAAGTCACATTACCTGAGGTAGCCTTGTGAACAAAGACCTCCTGTGCCTGGGCCAGCATGATCTGACTGAGGAGGGTCACGCTGTCGGGGGAGATGTCCACAGTGGGCTCACAGCTCAGCGCAGTCAGAACCGTGTCTTTGATGTGTGCAAATGCCCCGCCTGCCAGCTGTTAGCGAGGTCAGGGGGTAAAGGAAGACAAATGCAAAAACAGACATCAAAATCTCAACAAGGTTCTAGCACCTAAATGTTGCATGTCCAAATTCAGACAGGAGTCAGTGGCCAGATTGCCCATTCCTACGCACGCACCTGGTAGAACTTCGCAGCAGCTTTAAGACCATCATCGGTGTCCAGCCGCTGCTCACAGGCAATCTGACTGGCCAACGCCCCAATGTTGAACAGAACACATATCTTCTCATAACCCAGACTGGGCAAAGCTGGTGATATAAAAGACCACTGTGAGATACTGAGCCAGACAAATAGGCAGGATATCAGACAAGGCAAAAAAGAAGGCAAGTGGAGGAGTGCTGTCAAGAAAAACATATCCCACTATCCCCTTCCTTGTTTTCTGTTGGCCCTTGACAACACCAGGACAGCCAGGGAGAAGAGTTACAGCAGAAGTGAATGGCAGCATAGGCAAGTCATGGCATACATGGAAATTACCTATGCAGACACATGAGGTTAGATGATTAGGGATACCTGCATAATTATTAACAATGCATTTACTGGGACAGGTTATAGACAGCACCCAGATGATGGATGACACAGGTATGTGATGATGCAGATGTAAAATGCATGTGTGACTAAAGATAGGTAACTGACAACACAGGTGGGAAATGGCACAAGTTAGCCAAACTAAGTTACATATGATCCAGGATATCCTGACATGCAACATGCCTGTGTCACACATGTGAAAGATATGTACAGTAAATCTTTGGAATAACGTGAATTATGTAGTTCAAGAAACATGACTGCATACAATGTGGGGTTATATTATTGAGAAGTCACCCAAAAGTAATAGTTTTCAATGTGCTGCAAGCTTTTGTCAAAAAATGGAAATATACTGAAATCAACTGAATTAATTTATTTGAACTTCCCTTTGATCTTTCATGTACTTTGCAAAAAGCAAAACCACTACAGAATAAATTTTTAATATCAATATCAAAGGGTTTACATAATTAGTTTTGTGGTGTTGATTTAATTGATTTTTGTTAGCCACTCATGGTAGAAAAATCACCGGAGGTGCATACTTTACTCAAGACAGTGTCGACAGTGAGTTTTGGTAAATCTCTTGTGGGGGGGGGGGGTGTTAAAACATGGTCATGTTTTGTTGACACATGCAGAGTGGAAAGAAATACATAAAAGGCAGCCATAAGATGATTGCGTTTAATCTGGATTTGTGTAATCACAGGGTTTTGCTGTAGATACATCATGTAAATGATTTGGTGTAATAGCAGGACAAGACTGAACACTGACAAAAGGTAACATTTTCATACACAAGAATTCCAAACTTCTGGAATGAGAGGCCTACATTTAAACAGTGAACCTTTATTCTATGTGACACGGGACCTGCAACCAATGGAGAATAGGCAAATCCCTTCCCATGTGACACAATGCCTATATCCAATGACAAATGTGCAAATCTCACCCATGTGAATATAGTTTTCACGCAATGTATAAAATGTCTATAAAAAAAGCTGGAATTCATCATGTTTCATTGTGCTACGACAATGAATTACAGCAGATGTAATTCTGCTTTTTTACCCTAATACATACAGTATTTGAATGTTCACACAAGAGCCAGTAATGCCTGGTTCTTGATCATCTGAGAACCTTGTGGCCTTGGTTTCAGTTAAAACCCACAATCACATTATCGATTATCTGGCTACTTTGTTAAGATGGCTCCTGGCACTCAGTGTTTAACTACTTAAAGGAGCCTCCATGGTCTGTGAGGTCCTAACAGAAGACAGATCCAGGCTCTAGAATACATTGCATAGTGCGGACAAAAGGAAGACTTACCCAGCTTGGGAGAGCTACTAAACAACGTTCCTTTATCAAAAACATCTTTCCATGTGAATGTGAGGCAGAGCTGAAAATCAAAGGGCAGATCAGCTTCAGTGTCATACCTCCCTCTGCTACACTACCTGTCCTGTGTACAAGGCCTGGGTTTATCTCTGAGCATCACAGCTAATAGCTTTCAGCTCATCAGGTAAATTTACCATAAATCTATCATTTCTGGCACAGTGGAATTAAACACCAGCAGAGATTTCTCGTACCTGATTTTCGGAGAAAGGAAACTTGGGTTCAACAGCACACAGTTGATCATAGTACCTAGAAGATTGGGGAAAATAAAGTGGCTCTCTGAATACAGCTCACATAATTATAATAATTAAACAAATACATATGCATGTATCAAAGCATCACTGTTAACTACCAAACAGACAACAAAGCGTTAAAACATTTTCTGCAAAGCGATCTTAACATGTTGTGTCCATCACTGCAGCATAGAAGGGAAAAAAAAAATAAACAGTGACTCCTCAAGGGGACTTCCTTCTCAACCCACATGACCCTGAGGATGCCAAATCTGCTGTTGTCATGACAGACGCAAAGGTGGCTACAGCCAATCAACATATACGACACACTCCCCCACACGGAGGAAAAGAAAAACCAGAGTGATTTTGACAACCACTGAGTAAAGTTTATCTCAACATACTGATCACATTCACACTGCTTAATCAGATGAATCTGCTGGAAAAACAGCTAAAGCGATTGTATATCATTTCAGAAGGGTAACGTGGCTCGGGCTGATACAGAAGTTTCATGCTGTGTATCAATCCGCCTCTATGCCAATAGTTATTTACACACTGGCCATAAACAAATGTAAGAAAACTGGTCAAAGTAACAAGAAGTCTGGCCTCCAAGTACGAATGCAACACTGAGAAAAATACAAACATACAAGGGGTTATCTTGGGATGGCTGTACTTTACATTTGTATGTGCATTGCCATATGTCTGTTACTGGAACGTGTCTGTAGATTTTGTAATCTATGTAAATACCTTTCCTATAGCAATTTATATACAATATATTGTACTTGTACTGTACTGCTGCCTAGTGGCTCAATGGGTAGAACACAACTACCTGTAACATAATCAAGAAAAAAAGATACATCCCTCGCACTCTCATACACTTAGTCTGCTGCTTTTGGACAGTGTATTAGGCAACATGTCCAGTGACAGGCCCACTGAGGCATTTACCATTTCCAACAAAAAATGAACCAGGAAAAATGTTCCAGGCCAGGCTGAGTGGCATGCATTTTTTTGCAGGCAGTGGGATGAAATAAAAAGGCCTGCTTCCAGTATTCTAGGCAGAAGTTCAATATACAAATTTTTTTTTTTTTTGGTCGGGCAGTGTCCCAGCCAGCTGAGCCCTCACAATGTGGTCCTTTAGGATCACACCAGCTTGCTGAGTAACGCAGATTTAATGCGAACGGCCACAAGACGGCCTGTGTGTTTCCATCTTCTCATCTCACTACACTTCCAGTGCTATCCGCTGCCAGATTTCAGCTGCTCAACAAATCTGTCAACTTTCAGCACTGAATATTAAATTGTCCACCTACTGGCCCTATCAAAAGACAGATTTATATTTTTCATATTAATACAAATTATGTATGATGTACAAGGTGTCCTACAGTCAGAAACTTTCAAGAAAACACACACATAAAAAAAGCATTTTTTTTTTTGTTTTCATTCCTTATAGAAAAATTACCAAAATTTATATCTGGCCAGTTATAATTATGCCACTTGAAGTCAGTTTTCATTATAAAAGTAGGAAAACACTCAACAGTACTGGAAGGTAGACTCTCATTGATCCTACACAAAAAACATTGTAGAGTGAGATTTGTTATAAAAATGTAAGTTAATTTCCACATAAGTCTTTGTTAGTAAATTTAACTGACCATTACAAAGTCGTACAACATTAAAGAAATTATGGAAATTTAAAATAAAACTAGGGAAATGTTTTATAGTGGACACAAAAAAAAAGACGACTGAAAATCCTTTTTGCAGCATATTCATTCCTCTAACAGCAGAGACTGGTTAATTCTATACAGTCAGACAGTGAAACAGTAACAGGCAGTAGGAAAAACGAAAAAGAGACATACAGGAGCCGTGAGTAAGCAATGGAAAACACGTCATAAGGAACTGACACAAGGCACAGATACCAGCATCAAAGATTTCTTCACTTATGGGCTGGACATATGACAAATGACAAAAATAGAAATAGGATTAAATGCAAATCGGTTCCAGTGTTTACTGAGCAGAGTTCGCTACCCTGCCTGCACATTCTGAATACTGATCTTAAGGCACAACGCTTACCATCTACTCCTCCACGTGCTGGCACAACAAATTCAAAATCCCTGTCAAAACAGAAACCACTGCGACGCCCTTTACGACAATCTGAGCACAAAGGACAACATTCACATCTTCTGACATCATGGACTTGTGTTTACTTCACGTCATGCGACTTTTTGTCGGCTTCCTTTTTAACTCATTTAATGACGGCAAGCATATTAAGAGTTATTTGAATAACAGTTCTGTGATACTGGAGCCTGAGTCATATGTTAATGCTAAACTCGTATGTTTCTACAAACAAATCTACTGAATCGTCTTCCATATCTGCTATACAGTATTTTATTTTGGTGGGAAAAGCAATCGATTTTGCTCATATTAGTTCCTATACTCATCTGGCTTATTTCCAGTCAGCCCAGAAGCAGAGCTGTGTGCACCTGTACATACGTACTGAAACCATTTCCTAGCGCTACTGGGGACTGACTCATCTTTCTTTCCCCCCCAGTTTATTCTCTTGCGCGGACACTTTTCACAAAAACAGCAGCCAGTTTAATACCAAGGCGTTTAGATGTTACGCGATCACTCTACCCGTTAAAAGCAGGAAGTTTGCGTGGCGCTCTTCGCATGGCCCACTAGGCGTACTTGGTTACCAATGAAAGTGTGTTATATAGGGACACGCTTGATTAAATCAATTTCACCAGTTTTATAAGTTCCTTCATTAATTAATGAACTGGAGCTACTTCACCATCCGAAAAGGAGCGCATTTTCGGCTGAAAGTTAGAGTCATCAATCATCCCGGCAAGATCAGGCAGCTAAAAAGTTTTAACAAACTGCTTTATCTAGCTATAAACACGACAGAATGAGAGAAAAGGCTGGTGACCAGTGTGAGACCCACCTGAAAAGGACTTCGAGGCAGCTCTCGTGTTTATCCAGCGGCCGGCCCACGGCACTCTTCCGCAGTTTGTTGAGTTCCTCCACGGCGCGGAGGTACTCCGCCCGCTCCTGGTCTGCCCCGTACGTGGCCGTCACATACTTTGACAAAGGCTTCACTAAATCTACCTCGGACGCCTTCTTTAACGGCACCGAAATAAACGCCGACATTGACACCGAGAGGGCTAACTACAGGGTCCACCCAAAAGTGTAACGGCTGCGCACAGGGAATGCTTGACAGCAGCTCGCTTTCTAAAACTTCTGGATCGTCACGTGACGTCGAGGTGTGCCCGGGAGCGCGCGGGGAGGGTTGCCAGAGCCTGTCACACGCCAGGACCATAATCATGAACCTTTCTAAAAATTAAAATGATAACAAGCTTTGAACCACAGCTGTGAAAAAGGTTTAAAAAAATCGTACAAAACAACATCGGGATCGTTATTACTACTTTTTTTTTTTCCTTTTCATTTATTTATTTATTGGGACATGGATAGACAACCATTATCTTCACTGTTGAAATGTTACCCACCAGATATATACAATAAATTGAAATCTTATCCACCCAACATTTTCCATACCGGTTAAGTTTAATAACCGAATACTTTTTCTTACCCAGGGCGGTTTATACAGAGATACTGTAAGTTAGTATGCATAGTACTTCCCGGACACCATTAGGGATTGGCACCTTCGCACATAGGTACAAAGGCCGCACCCTTCACAGAACGCAAGTGGATTTAAAGGGACCGCAGCTATTTTTCGTCGTTTATTTTTGTGTATCAAAACAACTTCATACTGAACAGCCTCTTTGATAGCACAAAACCAAATTGTCACAAAAAAAGAAAAAAAATCTGTATAGCTGAGCAGGCAAGAAATCGCACATTTGTTATGCAATTTGTCACAACCACGCTTGAAGCGAGTCACTTGATATCCTGGGAAAATAGAACAATAATGCATTTTTTTCTGTTTAGAGTACAGATAGAACTATATGTAAAATATTAAAAGTAGAGTGTGAAGTATTATTTAATAGTCACAAAATGTTTTAATTAATTAGTTTATTCATGAGTCAGCAGTTCTAACAAGGCATCCCGCTCAGATGGTGTCCCGGCGGGCACCGGGTACACACATGCACAAAAAAACATTTCAGAGAGGTGTTAGTAAATAATACGAACACTAGCAGCCCCATAGCAAAATATCACAGTTATATTGGCATGTACAGCATGTGCCAGCAGCAGTAATTAAAGTGAGCTATGGAAACTGTTGTGGAAGGCTAAATCAAAAAAGTACGTTTTCAGTCGAGATTTAAAGACTGAGACCGATTCGGCATCCCGTACATATCCACCGAGTCGCTAATAGAGAAAGAAAGGTCAGCAGTATTGAGGGATGAACTGAAAGTGCTCCTAGCAAGATCATTTCCCCCAACCAACAAGATCTCAGCTTTATCTGTGTTTACTGATAAGCAGTTTGTGCTAATCCATGTTTCAATGTCTTTGAGACATTTAGCTAAGGTGTTAGCAGTGTCATTAGTTTTAACTGCAAGGTATAACTGAGTATTATCAGCATCATCCACAACTGCAAAAAAATACTTACTGATGGGGGTGCTCAAGGGAGCTGGCAGGTGTGCACAGAGCTGGGAGAGTACAGGCAGTCTCACTTAAGAGGGAAGCCAGGAACATCCGTCTTCACTTTGTCCTTGCCTAGTACATTGCTTCTTTAGTCACGTACTTGTACCTGCCCATGCCAGAATGAGATTGAATGCATCTCTAGTAAGGCCGCATTGCATGTAGTGGGGCATGGGATAAACAAAAGTGAGCTAGAGGAGAGTAGGAAGAATATCTATTTTAAGGGCTAGTACCTCACTAAGAAAGGAAAGAGACCTGGCTTTTCACAGCCCCATCTTCTGTCTGGCAACTGCCAAATTCTTTTTCCCAGTTTATTTGGGCAGCAACTCCTGCGAAGAAGTAGACCCCTAGTACTGTACCTTTAAGGAACTGTCCTCAAGGGTGAGACCTCCAGCCACGTCCCTTCTGGTCTTCCACCTGCCAAAGCATTTGACCGCTGACTTGCCAAGGTTCAGCGCAACTCCGGAGGTTAGTCCGAATGCCTGAACCAAGTCCAAGGTGTGGCCAAGTGACTGGTCTGAGCACACAAACAATGTCATCTGCATACTAGGCCAGTTTCACCACCTTACCACAACTCCCTGGCAGGAGGAAGCCATCTACTCTGGGACAATCACTGTGTTTATGGAGTTTGTTTGTTTCCCCTTTAAATGTATAGGATTAACCCAGGTGCTCTGGGTTACTTGCACAATCCATAGACATGCAGGCAAGGTGTATTGGAAATTTTTCTTAGTGTTTAGTGTGCTCCCTGTGGTGATTGGTCATCCTGTCCAGGGTATGTCCTCTCCTGCCATGTACCTGGTGTAGGCTCCAAGCCTTTCACAACCATCCATCCATCCATTATCTTAACCGCTTATTCCTGGTGAGGGTCGCGGGGAAACCTGGAGCCCATCCCAGAGCACATAGGGCGCAAGGCAGGGGACACCCAGGGCGGGGCGCCAACCCACCACAGCTTTCACAACCATGTACAGGATAAATATGAATGACCCACAAACTTTAATAGCTATTAGAAAACAATATTGGACAGAAACATGTAGTTACATATATCTTATGTCTGTTTCTACTACATAGTCTGCTGAAGAAGGCAACTTTTCAAAATCTGGATTCTTGTCCAAAGAAGTTCATCCAAATGCAATGCCATAATTTTCTTTTGTGAAAGTGCAAAGGTGGAGAACAGTGTAAGAACACACTGTGCATCACAGTTTGTTGCATATGGGACTGCGTAGCCGCATACCAGTTAGGGTGCCCATGCTGACCCGTGTCCACTGCCAAAATGGCCTACAATGGGCATGTAAGTATTAAAACTGGACCATGGAGCAATGCAACGTTTTCTTTTACATCATATGTGCATTTCTTACCTAGGGAAGATATTGCACCAGGATGTACCATGAGAAGAAGACAAGCCAACAGAGGCAGTGTGATGGTTTGAGCGACATTCTGCTGGGAAACCTTGGGTCCTGCTATTCATGTGAATGCTACTTTGACACATATGATTAACCTTAACATTGTTGCTTGCCAAGTCCACCCCTTTATGGAAACAATATTTCCTGATGGCAATGGTTTCTTTCAGGAGAACGATGTGCCCTGCCACACTACAAAAATGGTTCAAGAATGGTTTGCAGAACAACAAGTTTTAGGTGTTGACTTGGCCCCCAGATTTTCCATATCTCAATCCAATCAAGTATCTGGGATATGCTGGAAAAAAGTTTGATGCATTCTTACGACCCCCTGTGGTTCCCCCCCTCCAGGCTTCCCTCTGTCTTTGCATGGGCAGGGTTGAGTCTGGGGCAGGGTGAAAGGTTAATGAGGATTTGGAGCACCTGTAACTGGGGTTGAGAACCTATATCAGGACCTCATCTCTCTTTTGGGAGGAAAGAGGGCACAAGGGAAGCACTTTGGCAGCGCTGGTAACTTATCACTTTGATTTAAATTCCTTACCCTCATTTCATATTCTTTTTTTTCTTTCTCTCTCAATACCTGTTATCTTTGTTATCTCCCTGAATCCTATTCATGTTAAGTTCATGGTACCCTTCACTCTTTTCTAAATTTTCTTACTATACCCTAGACATTGTATATTTGATTTAATACAGTAATACTCTGTTAAAAAATGAACCTGGTTGTCGTGTCCCCCTTTTTTATGTGTGGTCCAGAATGAGCCAGGCAGGAACATGCATGGAGGCCCCACCTCACAAGGTACAGGACTTAAAGGAACTGCTACTGACGACTTATATATATATATACTGATATAACATTTAAGACTAAATTATCTAATCATCCTTGTTATTCACTTACTATGAAGGTACATAAAGATACTCTCCCTCTCTGTTTTATTATTTTTCCACCTGCTGTTTTCTCATTTTCAGGGCTGTTGTTGCAGAGAATCCACTCCTTATATACTGAAGAAGCTTAAGAGGAAGTAATTAGTAAAAAAAAAAGTAAAAAAATCACAAGATCTCACATGATGTCATGTCACATGATGTCCATTTTCAGTTGTCATGAGAGGATAGGGTAATAAACTTAAGTATTTCATATTTGCTCAAAGTGCCTGATATGCATTAGGAACTTATTTCTATTTTGCTTGTTCCTGTCATGTACAGCTTTTGGCCAAGCACAGCCATGCATTGATCCAAGCTCTTACTCTTAACTCACTGCCCATTTCCTGTTTTCCCAGCTATTGGCAAATCATTATTTTGGTCATGAAGCTTCCGTGTTGCAAAGCTTGTGAACGAACAGGGTGAGAATGCCCTGCTAACAATGTTAGCCTTTAGCAGGGTTATTCTATGAACAAGACTTGTTTTGTGTTTTCTGCCCCTAATGTATTTCCTTGAAATTGAACTAATTTCTGCACATGCCTGAGCACTAACTCAGCCCCTTACAGACAGTTACAGAGTGGTATTGACCCATACAGGAAAAGTGGCATGATCCATTGATGATCTGTACATTTTTATTGCCGGTATATGCACAACCGCAAGCACAGGCTTAAAAATACACAAAGGAGAGGAGAACGGCCGAAACTCGAATGTTACACTCACAAGGAAGAAAATGACACTGTTAGGAAAAGGTGACATCAACAGTCCAGCCAACCAAGACTGCAAATGCATTTCTACAAATTCCTCACTGAATAAAACAGAGACTATATTTGCCACGACAGAAAGGAAGATCGATGCAGTCCCACCTGACCTTCAGCACCCTCGTGAGGGTTGCCACACCGTTCAGTCAGACTATTATATTTATTTGTATAGATATACATATTTAAAATGCTTGCTCACATCTGGTCATTTTGTACACTAATTGAAACCACCATCATAGAAGGGAAACG
The DNA here is from genome assembly GCA_025773905.1 of Chitala chitala. Taxonomy (NCBI): domain Eukaryota; kingdom Metazoa; phylum Chordata; class Actinopteri; order Osteoglossiformes; family Notopteridae; genus Chitala; species Chitala chitala. The sequence continues at coordinate 4,712,276 of JABJVR010000106.1, read as the reverse complement.
ATGTAAAGCAAGTGAACTAGCCTTTTGATTGGCTAAAGCAGAGAAGGGGTGAGGTGTGCTGTAGTAGCAGAAATGTACAGGTTCAGGCCACAACACTGCCATAGAGGGTGACAGGAGGTCTTCTGACCAGGCTAACTGGGGCCAGTCCTGATTGAGGAGAACATGTCGAACTGTACTTTGACTAGGTGATGTTTGACGTAGTGGTGCAGACTGCCCTTCCAATATTGAACTGTAGCCATGTTAGACATCTGACCTCTCTAAACACCATACAGGAAGAAATGCAGCAAAGAAAATGGGAAGGGGGGCACAGTGTTTCATGAGCCTTCCAGTCTATGGTCTCACTCCTAGGTCTAAACCTATCCCTTGTTATTACCAACCATGACCTCCCTCTAGGTACATAGGTCTAGAGAACAGAAAATGAGACCTAAGACACCTCTGCTGGGGATTCCTTCAGCTACACTTTCCACAGTCAGGAGCTGAATGTTTTTAAACACCATGCTTCTCTCTGACGCCACTCTATTTTCTGACTCCAAACACGAGTAGGAAAACAGCATATATAGCAGTAGGTATATCGCAAGACACTGTTCCATTAAAGTGAGCTGCTGCCAACTCACAGCCTTGTAACATATACTCTCTTACTCTGATCAACATCAAAGAAACATCAGCACATTGTTTGTAGACTGCAATTATTATTTAGGTGTTCATAGGAACATAAAGTACAATGTATGTCACGTAGTTATTTTAAAAATTAAGTATTGTCATCTTAAAAACACTTGCGTGCACACCCACATGTTCACTTGCACAAAGATGCGCACACTGACACATGCGCGTGCGCGCACACTGACACGCGCGCGTGCACACACACACACACACACACACACACACACACACACACGGATAAGGATATCTGTCCCCTGTTCTGAATACCAAGATTATGCACTGCAGTGGTGAGAATTGCCAAAGTAACAGAAAGGTTCCATTAGTAGTGTGAAAACTAATTAATGCTTGATATACAGTCTGCTACTAACCTGTACTGTCAACAGTAGTTCCTAGATGTTCACAGAGCCACAACTGACATTTTAAATGTTCATTTAAAAGTTAAAATTACTTTGATGCTGTAAGTGAAAAGGACTGATGAGGTCAAGTGACCCCATATTTAGTTTGAACATTTTCGTATTTAGGTTTTATACAACATACGTACAGTCCACCTGTGACAAATGAAAACAGGACTGCTGAAAACTGAGTGTGTCTAACAAGGAGTCTGGTAGCCGAGCGTCTCCATGACAATGTTCTCTATGCTGGCAGGGTTTGGTGGGCTGGCCCCCCTTCCTGATGTCTGGTAAGGCGATGTAGCATGCATGGTGGGAATGTCCACGAGTTCAAGAAAGTCCCTGCGATGACACTGTCTGGCCATTGCTGATCCACCTTCCTGGCTCACAGACCCTGGGCTGAGAGGTCCCCGGTGGAGTCGCTGCCGCTGGAGCCTGACTGAGCACGCTTGATGTACAGATTCAGCAATTTTAACTGTACGAGGAGAGAGAAGTCATGTGCAGACGTTAACGTAAAGCAATCCAATTTTTACTTAACACAATCCAATTCCAGAATTAGATTGACTGAGAGTGTTTCTAGAAAACAAATTGATTTGGTCAAAAATATAAAAAATATTAAAATTACCATGATTCCTTAATCTCAAATTGTTAAATTATGTATGACCCTGACACAGAGAAACTTCCAGAATAAAACTCTGCAACATGGAAAACGACATCTGTCTGCTAATTTGCACTTTTTCTATTCTAATATATACCTAGAATGCCCACTAGAGGGTGACAACTACAGAATGATGGTGTTCAGGTTACTTTCAAATGTAAAAAATATACATTACAGAAACAAAGAAAATGGGATGTAGTACAACAAGAGTGGGTTAAGTGGGGGGAGGCAGATCACCTTGCTCCCAGACAGCTGGCTGAGATGTGGCATAAGCTCTTCGCCAATGATGGCATAGACAGCCACTAGGCAGAAAACACAGGCCTTACGCACACTGCTCTCCGGGTTGTCATAGCCCTGCAACGCAAAGGTTTTGTCACGCACTCTAACACTGCTGAGACACGATACACTCACACAACCTGAGACAAGCTCCAATGCTACAGTGAATCTCACCATCACTTGTGACACACACACATACACACACACACACACACACACACACACACACACACACGCGCACACACTGCCCATATTAATGTACCATTACAGTAATGAAACACAGACTGTACACACTTCCCTCTTCACACCCCATCCCCGTTGTACCTGTATGAGTCCCGGGACGACCTCATGTAGCATGGGGTGCAGGCTGTCCCGCGGCAGGCGCTCGATGACCTTGGTCTGCATCTTGATGGCGGCCAGGTTGATGGGATAATCAGCCGTTTGGATGATGGGACACAGCACCTTGATGCATTGCTCTGGGACAATGGAGGTGGCCAACATGGCTGCAGTCTCCTCAGCTGCACGCACCACCTAAAAGAACAGGGGGCACCGTGGGATCTAAAGCACTCAGTAACCGACCAGCCAGTGTGCTGTGATCCCACAGAAACACACCTCTGTATGTTCATGGCCTTCACACTGTCAAAGCTGCTATGATAACACTTAAGGCATGCAGCAGTCTGTGAGCCGATACACTGGAAATCCCCTGGTGGTCAGGACAAGACACGGGTGTCTTTAGCTCATTTGGCTAATTGTCTTGTCAGTTCACTATGTCTGAGCTGCGTGGCCATGAGAATGAGCCCAGGTCTTCCCATTATCCCAGTGCCATTTGGCCCTGATAAAAACCTGCTGCGACCCCATTACACACCATAGCTGTGACACTGACCTCTTTATGAGGGTCTTTATGGGCCTCCAGCACCTTCATGATGGTCAGCTCTGCATAGTTCTTGAAACGCCAGGGTTGCTGGTTGAGGATCTCCTTCAGAACCTTGAGTGCCAGGGCTCGGATCATGTACTGGGAGAGGACAATATCACTGCCTGCGTAACTATTGGTTGTAATGATTAAACACAGCTGTGCTTTTGCTCAGAAATAGCATTAGAATTAATAGCATGAAAATGTTTAATAGAGTTCTGTTGTTTTTTAAAAAATAGTGAGTTTAAGTTGGAAATTTTTACTTGTTAAAATTCAAATGACTTAAATTGATGTGACTCAGGGTAAGGGTCTAGAAATTGGATGAATGGTTTAAAGTTAGTGCTCATAGTGAAGAATTCATTTAACAGAAATCACATGGCCAAAGTGAAATGTGTTTTTATATACAGGACTAGAATCAGGAACTACTGAACAGGTAATGCCCAAAGTTGGATTTGGAAGAAGAGGACACCACGATCCTGTTATAATATGCTATGACAGAGTGGGTGTAGGATTACACAACTGGTTAAAGAAACAAATACAGAAATTTTTAGTATGTGTACCTACAAGGCCACATTTTATCATTAACGAGTGAGTCACTAATGGTGAAAGAGGTGAAGGAGTCAGGTCCTGTGGTCAGTGAACAACATGCCCCAGGGTATGGTCAAGCTGGAGTCAGCCCTTATAGCCAATGCACATGGTGCTACAGGGTGAAATTGGGGTCCCACCTCACGGTCGCCCAGAGTCTCCAGTAGCAGCAGCAAGATGGTCTTGAAGTGCTCATCCCAGACCAGCAGCTGGCCATCACGCACCAGCCTCAGCAGGTCGCACAGTGCTGCTTTGCGTTCCTCCACACGCTCATTGTGATTGGACAACTCCTTTAGCAGGTCTGCCACCAGCTCAGACTGGTTGCCTTCTGCCAGGGTACCAGAAACAACAGTCAAACACTCACCTCCCACTGACTGTAATTTTATAGCAGCCAATGGTCCCTAATATCATACATAAAACACTCAAAACAGATGAAAACTGAAAGAGAGCACATTACTGGCATTAAGTTGTAAGTAAGTTGTTGAGAGATGTCCTTATTTCTGCTTTTCATGAGTCTTGTCTGTAAAAACATTTGTCTCTAGAAAAGCAGAAAAACCTGTACACACATATAGAGACACACATGCACCTTCAAGGGAAGGCTCAGAGTCTTCATCACCCTCATGACGAGTGGACCGCTCTGTCCCCATGTCCCCTGTGTCCAGGTCATCTGCTCCGCCCCCCTGCGTAGACACACACACACACACACACACACACACACACACACACACACACACAAACACACACACACACACAGTATCATGCGCCATAAGCATAACTGTCCTTACCTCAAGTGAGTGTAATTTCTGTGCATACACATATTCACTTTTCTCATTATTTGAAGACCAAATAAAAAAAATGTCTTCTTTTACTGACACGAAATCTGCTACACCTTTGTAGAGGAAAAGTAACAATATGTCTTCACAATATCTTCAGTAAACACAGACAGAAATGAGGAAACAAATGACTGACTCAACTTGTCACATGCGACTCCCTGAAAGGTTGTTAAACTTTGGTTTGATGTATTATAACTTGCATATATCACGGCTTTTCCCAGACTCACAAAAACACTCATCTGAGGAACCCTGGTGACATGTATCCATAGACTCATGCAGGCACTTGTCCAGTGATCCACTACGATTTCCTGATTGAAAGCTGCCTATGACACCCACCGCCTCGCCATCTCCTTCCCTCTTTGGCTCTCGCGGTTCAGACATGTCCTCCTGGCTGCGTACGCTGAAGTTCTGAATGGCTTCCGTCACGCCACGTAGTGAGCTATACACGTCTTCCGAATTGGCACCCTCTGCCTCATAGTCAAACACGCTGCAGGGGGAAAGAGGTCAAACACACACATACACACACAAACATATATACAAATTACTGTTTGTTTGTTCTCCCCTAGCAGGATAGCTTTTAAAATCTACTGCTAGGACCAAATTTTAAACAGCCCAATTTTCCTAGGCAACTGCAATGATGATTACAATACAAATAACAATCTACAATATCCTACTGGTAAGACTGTGTGTTCTTCAGTGCATACAGAAGTGCATTTAAATGCTATTACAGTATGAGAAGTTCAGGGGCTCTATGTGCTATGCATGCATGAGAAACAATTCCCTGCTAAAGCTACGATTAAGTAATGATGTAAAAAATTATAGTGTTCATATGTAATAAAAGTGCACTGTACTGTGAACTGTACTGAGCAAAAGAAAAAAGCCATTCTGGAATTATACACTAAAAATTTAAATTAAAAAGAATTATAACAATATGAAACTCTTAAAGTTTAATTTCCATTTGTGTTATGAAGTGGAGACAAAGAATGTTGAAATAAGCATACTTATTTGAACAGCCTAGAAAAACTCTGGCTTTTCATTCCACCTGTGGGCTCACAGGTGTGTTCTTACCTGGGTGAAGGTGTGTTCTGTGTGGTGCTGGTGGGCGAAGTAAGTGGACTGGACCAGCTGGCAGGAGAGCGGGGGGTGTGGCGTGTCAGGGGGCTGCCTGTTGGTGTCTGCTGGGAAGAAACCAGCCAAATACTCAGAATAGTGTCACCAACAGCCAGTAACACATATAAAAATTACACATGTAAAATGCTAGGCGCAAATCCAAGGGAACATTTCACAGCTAAACCCTTGTACAAGGTAGATTTAGATTTCTGAAGGTATTTCTTAGCTGAAAAGTCAAACCTGGGAGTTGCTGCCGCTGTTGCGAATGTGGTTCTGCAGAAGCTTCGTTGCGCCATCTTGGAAGGTTTTAGGCAAGGCCCCTAGAAGCATGGTGAACTCCGGGGTGTTGAGTTGAAACAGGGAGATTAGCACTGATTGGGCAGCCTGCAACGAATTAGAACCAGAACAAATGTTCCAACAAATCGGACTGGCGCATCAGCTATAGTTGTTCAATCTACTAAAACGTAATAGAGACTAAACAAAAAAAATGGAACAGGCAATAATAGCACTTCTTAAAATATGGGGTCCTTACCTTTCGGACATCAACACTTTTGGGCTCTGTAGTCCACGTAATGATGCGTGAGACAGCTAGGCGTGTTTCACTGGAGTTGGCAAAGTCTCCAGGGTCCATCTGCATGGCAAGCGACTCAATATATCTAAGAATGGCCACCTTTACCTGTAGGAGGGTAAAACTTGCAGTTAGACAGAACAGATAGACTGCTACTGTTATTTGTTACTGAGATTCTTAGTAGACATTCTCATGTGACTTACACTGATTATAGTCTTCAGAGCAGCTATGTGTTTTTCTGTAACAATCTGTTAACCAAAATACCTGTTCCATGTTGTAAATCATATTTTGTTTTCATAATCTCTTGGATTTTCTTCCTAAATTATATTGACCACCATGTCCAGTTAAGCAAGCTGTGCATCCAAATCATGTGGGAAACTCCAGATTACACTAATCTGAAATTCCCAACCCCCTGTCTGATTTTTGGTGATTCATATGGACAGAGAAGCAGGGAAGAGTAGCCTCTTCCTGCCTTGGTACTGCATCTGTGAATTAATAGTGTTGATCAGATATACTGGAAGCAGAACATGAGTAGCGTTTTACAACCGAAGGATGCAGGTTATGAGCTTAATCACTGCAGACTGTGTCACTAACAGTCTTTCCACCTCATGCCAGTCATAAGAGGAAACAGCTCTCTATGTTCCTGCACATCTGGAAGAAAAGTCATCATGAACTTGAGGATCACAATACAGTCAGCCACTCTGTCATGTTTAATGAGGTTCTAAAACATAAAAGCACCTAAAGTTAATGAAGAATAATTAAGAACGTAGCATGCAGACCCCTAGTGACATTCCAAAAGCAAAAGTGATGATTGTATCACCTAAGAAACTGAACAAAATCAGATGCCTGTAGTCCGCAGACTATTTTTTCTATGGTTACCTGGAGAAAGAGATAAAAGGTGTTAATGCATGAAACAGAGTAAACAGCCATGCAAGACGTGTATTGCGAACTCCATCACCAAAGAGAGAAGTGGGATTTCTACTGACTTGTACTGTATTGTTATGAGGAGGGAGAAGGAAGAGGCAGACAGAATTCTGGGTATCAAATGTGTGCAGGAAGAGCAGCTGGTTAGGAGAACAAAACCTGAATGAGCAAAGAAATGAAAATCAAAAAAATGGAGAAAATTTCCACCCATCAAATAAAATGAATTTCTATAACGCTTGTGAAATGTACACATTTTAATACTGTATTTTTTGTTGTTGTTTCCAATCATACTCAAAATCTTGAGGAAAAAATTTGACTGAATGAGTAATGTAATACCTGTGAGATTAAAACAAACAACTTGCAATAAACTGACAGACTAATGAGGTGGTACTTGTACAGTCAACTCAAACTGCTAGTGATTTAAATTGTCACATTAATGCCAATTCTTTGAGACCTTTGTTAGTAATTTCATAGCTCCTTTTGCGGTTTGTATTCATCCATGTGCTTAGTAAGAGCTCTTTAGCTGACCGGGTCCACTGAATTCTGTCTCAGCTACAACAACTCCACTGTAGAGCGCGTTATAGAATTGCTTCCCCCGCTGTGCCACTGACCTGAGATGCTTGGTTCCACACTTGGATTTGCTCCTGCAGTGTGCAAGCATGGCAATGGCAAGCAAGGCGCCTGGTGTTTCTGTGGCAGTGGGGAAGCAATTTTATACCGGCCCCTTGCCTGCGAACTGACTTCTGCACAGGCTTCAGAGAGACAGAGAGGGAAGAGGGCATCAATTACTGGAAAAAGAGAAACATGAGATTGAACAGGGAGCAGGCGCTGGGAATGGAACTCCAGCCAAGACAGACAAGTGTTAGGGAGGAAAGGAAGACAGGCAAGAGTGGGACTAAGACTCACAGGATGTCCCAGCATTGGAGGAGTCAGGTACAGGACATTTACAGCACTGCTAAACTAGCTAATAAAAATAAATCTTCTGTTATCATGAAAGCCACAGGAAAAACCAGTAAAACCTCAACTCTAAAAGTTTTTCATCTTGGTGTCCAATTGTGTATGCGTAACCATGTTCGGTTCAATGATAACAAACCTTTCTTAAAAGCAATGTTAGAATAAACAAGGACATTTAATATATATGTTATGCTGTCTATAATTACACACACCTTTCACAAGAGCTCAGACTTATTGAGCCCTGCTCTTTTTCCACTAGTGTCTAATTTCAATATACTTTACAAAACTGCCCTGGTGCCATTTTAGATGTGTCCAAACTGTAGATGTTCCTAGTGCAATTCGCACACACAACAATCTTAATGGATCCGCATATTGGGAAACGGAGCAGAGCCTCGCAGAGCAGAGAGTGGAGCAGTTCACAGGCCTGGATGTGGGACTGCCTGTCCTCACGGACATACCTTCAGATTGGGTGTCTGGGTCTGGTCCACGGTGAACCTCATGAGGATCGCAAACTGTAAATCGTTGGGGAACGACTCCCTGGAAAGATGTGAAACACTTTATTGTTAAACTGAAGGCAAAACAGCAGCCTTCTGGTTGAAGGCTGTGACAACTGGCTTACTGATAATGCCTGATGACCATGTCTGAGGGAGCCATGTGATGGGGCTCCTGCAAATCACAACTAATTATAATAGCTGGAGCTATTGTATGACGCTGGTCTTGCTAAAGGTTAGGCAAATAGCTATCATCAGTGGCTTGGTTTTATCAACATTAATTTATAACATTACAAAGCTCAAATTTGATACACTCAAAGTGTTCAAGATGAGTCATTTACTGAAGATTATATCAACAGGACTTTAAATATTAGCTGTAAACATCCATCCATCCATTATCTTAACCGCTTATTCCTGGTGAGTGTCGCGGGGAAGCCTGGAGCCCAATCCCAAAGCACATAGGGCACAGGGCAGGGGACACCCAGGGCGGGGCGCCAACCCACCACAGGGCACGCACACGCACACACACACACTACGGGCAATTTGGACACACCAATCAACCTAACCTGCATGTCTTTGGACTGTGGGAGGAAACCGGAGCACCCGGAGAAAACCCTAGCTGTAAACATTTACTCATAAATCGCAAATTCAACTAATTATACACCACCATTATACTATTAGCCTGCACAGCTAAAACAATGGCTCCCCCACAGTAAAGTGAGGGGGGGGAAGCACTTAAATTTGTAAATAAATGTGAATGTGTATTTTGTTAACCTCAGAAGGAATGCTACGGTTGAAAACAAACCCAACAACTCTTAGCATCTCTTGTACTCTACCTAGGAGTTACATTAACCCTTAGTCTTTATAGCCATTATAATATCCAACATGTAAAACTGTGCTTTTACCTGGTGACATCTAAAGCCCTCTGGACCTTTGCCTGGACAGAACCTAGTAAGTCAGCTCCCATCTTCTTCAGCAGTTGGGTGAGCAAGACAAAGAGCCATTCGTGCAGATCCTCCTTATGGACAAGGATGAAATCGACCAGGGTTTCCAAGAACATGCTGAAGACCTGGGGGAAAGGGAGATTTCAGAGTCATAGGTTAATCCTAACACACACACACACACACACACACACACACACACACGCACGCACACAAATACATTCAAGCATTCAAAGATACATCAAACATTCTAACAAAGAGATGGGAAAAAGCCATTGCTATGCAGAGAAGCGAAATCCTCCACAGAAATACAGAGCACCCCCCCAATTCCCAGCCGCAGCATCATTAGTGACCTGCAGGAAGAAGCTGTTACCAAATTAGCACTACATGCAGGAAAGCTCATTTAGAAAGAAAGCATAATTAGTCAGTAACTCAGACAAAACTCCATAATGTTTGGCAGTGACTGGCTGACAGTACCAAACATGGTCACATTATAGCTGAGCTTAGAAAAGAAAGCATGTGTTAAAGGGTCACCAGGCAGCCCGACGTGAACTGAGTAGCTGGGATTTCTGGTGTGCAGCTATGTTGAAAGCAGCCAGTGTTTAGTTAGTGACAAGGGGCATTGCAGGTGCAGTCAAACACACATGCAAGGGTCTCCCACCAGAAGCTGAAGAGACTTACTCTCTACAGAGAGTTCCAGAACAGTGGGGCATGCAGAGAGGAGACAAATACACCATTAGTGTGCAGCCGCTGAACCTGGGACAAAGATGGATTCTCCTGTGCTGTAAATTCAGTTCTGAAACAATGTCAGCTGAAGGCTGTGGCCACGGAAGTGTTGGGGGGGGGTCCTACGTCATAGCTCCCCCCTGCTGTCTAGATGGTTAGAACACTTGAGATGTGGTTACATGCATATTTTTGGGGTAGGTTTGTCACATGGACAGCAATCATGCTTTCAGTATTATTTTGCTTCTGAGTGTGCGTGTGTACTTCTTGGGGGGAGATTTGTTCTAATATGCCTCAGAACACACTGCAGTGTCTTTTCATTGCATGGTGACATGCCATTAGTGCAGCAATATTCCAGACATTATGGGTGAGTGGCGGATACCAGGTTTGATGTCGTACGCATACCTTGCTGTGAGGGTCAGCAAACATCCTTGTGAAGATCTCACAAAGCCTCTTCAGCTCCACCCGGCTATGAAGAGTAGAAATGGTTAACAGATTTAAGCAATTTAGGACATAAAAACCTAATCTTTTTATTAAGGTCTGAGGGGAGTTCAAGGTTGTGTACAAGTCATAGGATGGTGCGGTCTGAGTGAACAGCCAAGAATTCATAGACCTTATAAATAGAGCTTGGCAGGTGACAACAAAGTGCAGGTAATACTTGGTACCTAACAGCAGGTTAAGGCTAATACAAGTGGCACTGGGTCATGTAATTGGCAAGTGATGAGTAGAGGTGGTGTTTAATAACCTGACAAAAGGTGAGTGCAGGCGCTGCTCTATACCTGACAGCAGGTGAGCACAGGTGCTGCTCTAAACCTGACAGCAGGTGAGCACAGGCGCTGCTCTATACCTGACAACAGGTGAGCACAGGCGCTGCTCTATACCTGACAGCAGGTGAGCACAGGCGCTGCTCTATACCTGACAGCAGGTGAGCACAGGTGCTGCTCTATACCTGACAGCAGGTGAGCACAGGCGCTGCTCTATACCTGACAACAGGTGAGCGCAGGCATTACTCTATAACTGAGTGCATGTGAGCACAGGCGTTGCTCTGTAACTGACCGCAGGTGAGCACAGGTGTTGCCCTGTACATGACAGCACGAGTGCAGGCATTACTCTGTACCTGACAGCAGGTGAGTGCAGGTGTCGCTCTGTAACTGACCGCAGGTGAGCACAGGTATTACTCTGTACCTGACAGCAGGTGAGTGCAGACATTGCTTTGTAACTGACAACATGTGAGCACAGGTGTTGCTCTGTAACTGACAGCATGTAAGCACAGGTGTTGCTCTGTAACTGACCGCAGGTGAGCACAGGTGTTGCCCTGTACATGACAGCACGAGTGCAGGAGTTGCTCTCTACCTGAGGCTCCTCTGGCCCTTGAGCAGGCTTTGCAAACCCAGAAGACCCTCCTTCCTCTCAGACCAGTTGGTGCTGGCACAGCGGTTCAGCACCTCAGCCACGTCCTCCGTCTGCCGCATGTAGGTGAGGCTACCGTTACGTGAGCTGTATGAGCGCTCTGAGCAGGCACTGGATGCGTCACTGTTGGCGTCATCGTCTGAGTACATCCCATAAGTTTCGTACCGCCGCCGAGCTGGTTTCTTCTGTGGGGGGATGGGCAGAGCAAAGGAACAGAAGTTAATAATTGCCCTTCTACATGCGAGACTTACAAAGGAAGAATCACATGCATCCCCTTAAAATGAAAATACAAGGGAGACGTCACATACAAGGGAGACCAATTTACACATGGGAAAAGTCGTATCATATAATCAGCCTGTAGCTGGAGGAGACATCAGGTTCAATGATGTTCAAGAATGACACAATGCAAGAACCCATGATGCAAGTCACATAATAACAATTGTAAACACAATAATACATGAAAAGATTAAAACATGCAGGAAATGGTCACATGTTCAAGATTCAGCTTACAGTAAGGTAAAGGAAACTGCAGGTAACCATGCATGCAATCTATTTTGCTAGCATGAAGGTCAAGTAACTACTATATTTAATGTGATCCTGTAATGAGCATAGATTTACCTTGGTCCTACTGTCTCCCAACAGCTGGCAGCATTAATAACAATAAGCAATTGATTTAAACAGTTAGTACTATATTAGAGGAATTTTAATATTGTGGCATGTATTCTGAGTATGTACTACACATTGCAGAGGACAACTATAAGTAGCAAAATTTTTTACATGTCACTGTATTACTCAAATGGCGTGTGCGTGCGTGTGCGCACGCGCGCGCGTGTGTGTGTGTGTGTGTGTGTGTGTGTGTGTGTGTGTGTGTGTGTGTGTGTGAGAGAGAGAGAGAGTATTACCCACCAGGGCATCTGCTAAGGCCTCCTCCACATCAGAGCCAGTGTTAAGGACCCGCATGCCACTGACAGACGAGGTCAGCCTGCTGGACTGACCGATCCCATAACCAGACCCTGGAGAGCAGAGACCAGGTCCTTCACATACTGAGCAGGCCACAAACACAAGAGATTGCTGGTCATTAAGTTTCATTTTGACATGCATGAAAACTGCTGATTAGAAGCAAAGTTCCCCAAAACTGCTTTACTCTTTCACCATTTTTGCTCAGCTGTTGAAATGAAAAACAAAAGCAGTTGATTTTTTTGTCATAGCATGTATACAATTCATTTTTAACATTTAACATGCTCACAAACTCAAAGTTGGGGTTAATGAGTGCGTCTCAGTGAGAAGCTAAACTGGGCTGGAACGCAAAAAAGAACACACGGTCAAGCAAAAAGTACAGGGCAGCGAGGCGTTGACTGATGGCCAGAGCTCATTAAAGTGTGATTAAGCAAGGGAGGCATAAGCTGTCATTGTTGGACCGCAAACAGAAAAAGCACAAGGGGATAACATGTCTGTTCTTCAGGAGGAACATGTAGAACGTGCTGTCATTATGGAGAAATACAATGTGAAATTTAAAAAAATAGGGTAATTAAATGATATGATGGAGGTGTGGCTGATGGGTGGTGTGACCGATGCTGGCTGTGGTTAATGTTGCGTAGGGGCTGCTCAGCCTTCACCTGTTGCCCCGAAAACATCGGAGGCGTGGAGGGTCCCCGTGGACCTGGAGTGGCGGGACGCTGGAAATAAGAATCACAGAGTACCACGGCTGTCAGAGTGAAACGAGCTGGAACACCAGGGTATAGTAGAGGAAAAGCAGCGAGAGTCTGGGGACAGCGGCCTGAGCTAATGCAAAAGCATGGTAGCTAATGCAAATGAAAGACGGCAGCTAATCTAGAGGACAGCAGCTAATGCAGCAGCATGGTCACTAATACTAAAGGTTAGCCACTAATGCAGAAATAACAATTAAGGCAGAAAACACTGCATAGTAGCTAAGGCAGAAAACAGCAGATAATGTAAGCCATAGCAGCTAACACACACAGCTAACACAAACAGCAGTTGCTAATGGAAAGGGTATTAGCTTAGATTTTAGCTACAATACAGGTCAGTAGCAAATGCAGTTTGCATGGACAGTTGCCAGTGCAGGGGACAGAGCTGCAGCCGAAGGGTAGCAAGCTACACTATTCAATGAACAAATGCTGTTCAGTGAACCTGTGTTATTCTGAACGCTCCATGACATGTCAATATCAGAAGAGCCAACAATTCCATGTCTGTGATATAATGTTCTCCTCATCCAGGAAGGTAACAATTAAGCATATTTGGAGTGTGCCTGCTGAATCAATGATCTACAGTGGCATCTTTAACAAACATTTATTAAAGGACTCATGTGGACATGTGGATTTATAAAATACAATTATAAGCTGAACGATGTCATTGGAGATTTCCCTTTTTTATGAAAAGATCCAACTATAGCCAGAACTACTCAGCACCTATTACCCAGCCTCTTGCTAGCACACATGCAGGCAAATTCAGTACAAGCAAGTTTGTTGCAGGACTACTCATCACAAATACATCAGATACATGTGACACCTACAAGCATCACATGATGTAACCATATTAGCAAAAGCTGAATACAGTTTGCTAATTGGTTGCAGCCGGGGTCATAACGACCCCCTTTTGAGCAGTATGGTTCTATCTTAACCAGTGGGCACTTGTTCTACACAGTTGTCATCTGGTCAGAAAAGTGTCCGGTTCCATCTACTGCAGTCTCACCGACCACCAGCTGTTAATTTCATTACTTTTAAAAGCTTAAGTTTGGTCCATGGTTTTAAAAAGCCGTACTCAGGTTGCACTGGTGCTCATTCATATAAATGGATCTTGATGTACATGTGGACTTCAGACTGAGTGATGTGCTCAAGGTTCAGTCACTGGTGTTTCTCTTGGGTGATAAAAGGGTTCGGATGTGGTCTGCTGTTGCCACAAAAAGAAAAAGGTAGTTTTTTGCAGAATTAGACTCCGACAGTCTGACACGGTTGACTGCTTTACCCAGGAAAGTGTCAAGTCTGCAAAACATGCTAAGTACTTTCCCTTCGATTTAGCCAAACCTGGGTTTTTATGTGTATGGGTCTTTTCTCCTTCAAGCTCAGATCCTCTACCAGAGGCCTGGGAGCTTGATACAAACACTATCCTAATTCAAGTTAATAAAAAAGCAATTAATTCTTGTATAGTGTTTTAAATTTTTAAATGTTATAACGTATCCTATTGCAAGAGTCAGTTTTGGCATTTTGCACATACTGTATACGTGATCTCAGTTCTCTTAAGTATTTAGAAATTGTGCTTATGTTATTGAGAGTCATCTCTGAAAGCTGCATGAAATTGTCAAGGATCACAATCTTCTGGGGCCAGAATCTGTTCTGTTTCTACAGATGAAAATAGAAGGCTGCACTTTATCACAGGTCAGGAAAGAGATACATGGAGGACAATACAAGGATGGAAATGCAGAACTGTTGATTAGAGCCTGGGTAAGAGAGGTTGAGCTCTGGGGGAAGGAAGATGGGCATTGCAAAAGGTACAAGAGTGCAGATACAGTAAAGGTGGCAGGGCTTGGGTGGAGATTGGCATACGCACCAAGGGGCTGGAAAGAGCGGACAGGGCTGGTATCACGGCTGCTCTCCCGGCTTGTCTCTCGGCTGCAGCCTTGGCTCATGCTTGGCCGAGGAATTCGGCTGCCCCGTGCTGGTGCCATGTGACACGGAGGACGGTAGTTGGAGGGTGAACGTGAGGAGTGGAGATAAGGAAAACACAGAGAGGAAGGGAGAAACAGAACAGTCATATGCCCTGCTCATTCTTTGGGTTAAAAGTTTAATCAATTTCTCCTATCTTATTACCTCCCTGTGAATCGAATATTGTGAGCGTTAAGTAATTAGCACGTAATGATCATCTTAAATACAGGGTCATGTAGCACAGTGTATGAATAATTACTTTATGAGTGCTTAAGATGTCAGGTGAAAACCAGTACACCCAGAGGCACCCAAAGAGTTTTCCTGCCCATGACTGAAGCAACTTTGTTCATGTACATGAAAGGGGACTCCCAATGTCACTTTGATAAGAATTATGAGCAGCTGAGAAGAGGCAGACCTGCACAGTTCCATGGGTATTTAGTGAAAACGTGGCTGCCAAGTGAAACAACACACTGCCTGCAGCGCCACACATGTTTAATGCAAAAGGAATTGGCATGTGTAAACATACTGAAGCTTAGGACTTACTTCCTCTGGCTCCACCATTGTAGACCTGATTAGAAGGTGCTTGACATGAAAGGAAAAAACAAAGTTTAGATTTGGAATTGAGAATTCAACAATATTATGCCCAATATACAGTTTCTTCATAAAGGCTTGAATGATTTGACAAAAAGGAAGTTGGGTAAGGTTGCAGTGGGAGGGGTTTGAGGGAGTGGACAACTGTGTGGGGCTGAAGTGGGAGGTGTCTTAGAGTAATGCAGGTGGAGTTTAAGGAGAGGGGCTTGTGGCAACAAAAAAAAGTGTGTGGCAAGAAGAAGTGTTTGA
Organism: Chitala chitala; assembly: GCA_025773905.1. NCBI lineage: Eukaryota > Metazoa > Chordata > Actinopteri > Osteoglossiformes > Notopteridae > Chitala > Chitala chitala. Next base: position 4,696,345 of record JABJVR010000106.1, on the reverse strand, counting down.
AGAGTTCAACCAGAAAAAGGTTAAGAGAAGGACAGGTTTTAATGATTTACCAGAATTAGAGTGGTTGTTGCTACAGAAGGGAGGGGTGTGAAGAATTTATCAATCAGGACATGGGTGAGGCTGGAGGAGGGGCTTTGTGGACTCACCCACAGAGAGACGGGTGGGACTGGAGTCACGGCTGCAGCCCAGGCTACGGGGGATGCGGCTGCGGCGGTGGGAGGAGCCTTGGCCCGGCAGCACACGCTGTGCCCCTGTGCTCACTGTGCTGAGGGCAGTACTGGCTAAGACTCGTCCAGGGGAGCCAGATCTGCTACCCGCTGCAGAGGACGAGTACAGAATGTGGGTCAGCACCTAGGCTCAGTCACACACAATACAGTTATCAATTAACGGTATTAAAGTCTTGGTCTGTGCAGTTCTATATACATTTTTTCTGACTGATTGTTTGAATAGGAAGGCTCCGGTTGTGTACACTGAATGGTGAAGTGTTTTTCCATAAACAACCATGATTATTAGAGATGAAACACAACTAATGAAACATAATTACCATGTACCATAAAGTGAAAATTTTAATATTTTTGTTACAGCAATCACTACAATGAAATTTTGAAAATATTATATTAAAATAACTAGTTTACAAATGCAGGTCTATATCTTGTGTCTATTGTTTGCCTGACATTTGAAATTTGAGGCAGACCAAAATGTTAACAATGCAGACACGCCCTTTAAAGACATAGCAGGAAACAATGATGCTATGAACCTGAAACCCTTCTAGCAACTTTTTCACAGTGCCTGTCATTATGTCCCCTAGATCAGTCATCTAGCATGTAAATTTACAGTCCTTAATGATGACACATTATCAAAACCATAGCCATTTCAACAGTTATTTCATGAAACAAATATTATATAGTTTCAACACATGAAAATCATGTACAGCTGGGACTGGAAATCCATTGTCACAGCCTAAGTGCGGGACAGGTACCATATACCAAATGACTGTCAACAAAACAGACGCCCTGCTAATCTTTTTTCAGAAACAAAACATAGCAGCAACGATAACAGAAAAGTTTAATGGAAAAGGCATAATCGAGCAAATGGGTAAGCATGACTGAATAAATCAGAGTTGAGTTGGGAAACACCCCATGGGGGTATGAGGAGGCAGAGAAAACAGTGTGGTTTAGGGAGTGAGGGAAGAAGCCATCAGGAGACCTTACCGCCAATAGGGACAGCAGACTGGGATCCTGATCAGGTTGGAAGGCAGGATTAGAAAGGAAACTGGGGTTATCCAAAGCAGGGGAGGGGGTGGGGTGCTGAGAAACATGCCAGTAAATCAAATGAAAACAGAAAGAATGAGTTGAGGCAGGACAGACAGTACAGAGAGAGGATACACAGTACAGCAATAAGACAAAGACAGCACTGAGAAAGAGAAAATAGCATACAGGTGAGACCAACACCACAAAAGAGGGAGGACAACAAAGAAGTGAGACCAACAGCATAGAGGGAGGGCGAAGAGCAGATAAGTGAGACCAACAGCACAGGGGGAGGGAGAACAGCAAAGAGGTCAGACCAAAAAGCACAGAGGGAGAGAGAACAGCAGAGAGGTGAGACCAACTGCACAGAGAAAGGAAGAAGAGCAGAGAGGTGAGACCAACAGCACAGAGGGAGAGAGAACAGCAGAGAGGTGAGACCAACTGCAGAGAGAGAGGGAGAACAGCATAAGCAAGACCAACATCATAGAGGGAGGGAGAACAGCAGAGAGGTGACACCAACAGCATGGAGAGAGAGAGCACAGCAGAGGGGTGAGACTAACAGCACCAAAGAATGATGAAAACATAGACAGTACTAAACATGAGAGACAGCACAGCATGAAGGCAAAGACTCCTACTCAAGAAGGAGGAATAACTGAAGGAGGCCAGAGGAAATCTTCCAATGTGTTGAACAGGTACATGTACAAAAACCTGGGAGGAGCCTCAGGCTATTCCATAAACAGATGTATTTTCACACACGTATAAACAGCCACTTACACACACACACACACACACACACACACACACACACACACACACACACACACACACAATGTGTCATGTTTTATAAATCAACTCCAAAGGCACATTCCAACAGCTAATAAAAATTGGTCACATAGTTACAATGAACTTGTAACGCAAAACCACAAAAGATACACAAAAGCACACACTGGTAGTTTCTTTAGAAGAATCACAACATCAAAACAAAGTCATCTGACACCTGTTCAAAAACAAGACACACTATACAGTGGTTCACATTTCAAATCAACTATAAAACTGCAACAATTATGGACTTTTTATGTAACAAAAAGGATTGTACATCATTGGTGAGTGATGTACAAACACTGTATTAAAGAGAAAAACAAGCATAAACCACCCCTTTAATCCAATGTTTCACTCAGACACTGATCTGGACTAAATGCTGAGGAAATCATGTGATGTACTGGGTGGTGATAGGAGAAATGAGGATTGGAACTCCACACTACATGGAATTACACTGAACTGTCAGTCTCCCTGGTTCAATTCAAAGGAAACAATGGCATGATTAGTAAAAAATTCACAATATCTGCTAGTACGTTTGATCCTATCTATCACTTCCCTGAAACCCCATTGGTTTCATCACAGTGACTGATGATCCAAGTCTAAATTTAATATCAAAATTTTTATAACAGAATATGAAAACTTGTGGTTTGCCATTGATATCTGCATATTTGTGACACTTCATAACATTACGTTTTAGTATGGAATGTGACTACACAGGACAGTATGCATATTAAATTATCAATTAAATGCCTTCATAACTTTAACTTTAACATAAAAAATTTATAAATCTTAAAATACAGATTTCCATGTTGTAGCAAACAAGTGATAGTACGACTTCCGAAAACTATTAATTCAGCAGAGATTCACGCTGACATGTTATTGAACTCTCGAATACGTAAGGAACCCGAACTGCTAACTGCGCTAGTCCTAAGTACAAAACTTTACAGCAACAACAAACTATTTCACTGGCTTTGATGTTTAGTCCATTTTTGTTAACACCAGACATACTATGTTGTGTAGCTAAAGCATTAATAATAAGGCTTATTTTCAAAGCTGAGATCCAGGGGGGTTTCAATAAGATATTTTTGGCAGTGTGGTCGGACCTCATTAAAGCCAGCAGCAGACACAGACTGTGACCGCTCTGAACACTGCAGCCAACTCATGCAAGAGGTTAAAGGCGTACATAAGACACAACCACAGAAGCAATAGCCAGTAGGTCCCCAACATAGAAAACCAACAAACACGAAGGGTGAGGGGAGTACCTGGTACACACTCGAAATCCTCCAAACCTAGAGGCACAAAACCTGCTGTTAGGGTACCAGGTTACTGGCAGCGTTTAACAGTGCTGGCTGTAGTGCCATACTGACCCAGTTCTGGTAAAAATTTAACGAGGAGTGACGGTTAAAGGACAAAATGTGGCAAGGGGGTGTTTGGGGGAGCCTACGTACGTTGTGACTGGGACACTGGCTTCCCTTGGTTACGTCCTCGCGAGTCACCCTGGCCGCCAACAGCCCCACCTGCCACGGACATTGTCTGCCTGGTGCGCAGTCGACCTTTGGGGGGAAAGCAGATGGAGAGTGTGATTCTTTCTTGTCACCAGGGGGCGCCATTGATTCTCAGTGACTAGGAGATGATTTTATCCATGAGAGAAAATAAACCATATTTCACCCTTTTCAACTGAAATCACAGGGATCAGGAGATAGAAAAGAGAGAATGAGTAAAGGTAGTGTGAGCCAAAAAACTCAGGAGAAAAGAATGTGCTCTTACCGTCCATCTTATCAGAGGTATCATCTTTAGCAATAGAAAAGAAGAAAAAGGATAATGACTGTGTTACCAGAAGAGGACAAAGACAGACCACACTGAAATTAGTCATAGTCCTGATTCATCACCATCTCATTTAGACTTTGTCACATGTACAGACGCTGACACACAGACACAGAACCGCTATGAAGAAAGAATACAAGCATGTTGTTGAACTGGGTCAAAGTTGAGTGAATTGGAAGAGAAGGCAGTCAAATAAAACAATCCAAAAGATTCTATATGATCACGTCTGTGGAAACCTGGTACTAGGAAGTTTGTTGTGATCATAGCCCAGTCAGGCTGCACTTTCAGGCCCACAATCCATATGTAACTAACTATGTGAGCAGTTCACATTGAAAAGCCACGCTAAGGTATCACTAAGGTATCACTCAGACAAAACACATCAGAATAAACTGGTTTTGCCTGTTCGTTACTCAATTAATTTAATCTGGTCTGTGATGTTCTGAAGGTCATGCCCTGGTCCTGGTGCCACCATCACAGAGCTCTGTGTGGAGCAGAAAAGCGAGTCCAATTGGCCTTACCCAGGGAGCTGTAGGAGCCTGCAGGCAGTCGGCTCTCACCAGCAGCCTGGACACCATGTCGGGCCTTGGCGCCAGCAGCAGCATTAACATCAACGTCACTGCGGGAGCGCTGCAGGGAGCCTGGAGATCCTGAAGGCTTGGTGCTCACAGGCCCTGCAAGGAGAGGTGACACTGCCGAGGTCAAATCCACAAAGTGGGGGCGAGGCCGCAATGATTATCCATCACTTTGACATCATCAGGGATACAGTAACCAAGTACACATGGCTGCCTTACAGAGATCAATAACAACTGTTTCAGCAGTTTTCAAACATGGTGTGGCATGTTTTGAATGCTTACCTCTTCCAGAAGCAGCAGACCACTTGGATGAAAGAGGGCGGCTATAACACAGATTGATAAACAATCAGCACACCCTGATTTATTATTATTGTTATTATCTTAAGGATAAGATAGCGGTTTTATTGTCATTTGAGCTTTATACAGTTAGTACAGTACACAATGAAACGAAACAACGTTCCCCCACGACACCAGCTGCTACATAAAACAACACAAAAGGACAACACAAAATACTAATAGTATATACAGTGTGCAATATCCCATTTACCATTCTCAACTAGCAACAAAAGGATAAAAAAATCAGCTCACAGTAAACAGAACAGTAACCATCATCATCTTTAAAATCAAAGGCAAGAAATACATCACTTGAAATGTTTTGTGAGAACATCCTGAGCACAAAAATAAAGATTAGTATCTTGTATTTGTAGGGAGATCTATCCCAGAACATCTGGCAAGCCTGATCACGTTTCAGCCATTCTAAAAGCACGTTGCTTTTTGGGTTCAGATTCTTGTGCATCTACTCCTCTGGCTCAAGGATAACAATGAATTGTCAACCAAAAGACAGGGCGAAAGCCAAAGACTCAGCAACTTCCCACTGTTCAGCTAAACAAAAGGGAAGTTAGATGAAGCTGGACTGTGAGGGTGGCATTGCTGGAATTCCATATTCCATCCAAAAGACTCACTTTCAGCTCAGAAACTAAACTGAAAGCTCTTTTCACACTTAGTTTCTCAGGTGATTTTGATAATGTCTGATCTTAACTGAAAGATAGAAAAAATAGGGTCTAGTCACCTTAAACCCTTTGTTACTACAGAAGTTTGAGGACTTTGTCACTGTCCACATTCCGCAAGCAACTGAAGACACATCTCTTCAAGGAGCACCTTAGAATTTAATACCTGAAATCTTTTCATCTATGCTTCCATTCACTCCATTGTTGCAAGGCGGTTTCTTTGTACATGTTTTTCTAGTTAATTCAAGACTAACATTTTATATGTTTATGCTTTCCCTTTACTTAAATGATGTTACAGACAATTGCTTGACTTAATCGTGTGCAATTTGATGATAGGACAGCACTTACTGTTAGTTAGATTCTCTGATACTGTTTGACCTCGTTTGTGACATGCACGTGTGCTACTATTCATTGTAAGTCGCTTTGGACAAAGATGTCTGGTAAATGAATAAAATGGAAATGGAAATGTAAAGATTAACAGTGAAAATGTGGAAGACGTGACTCATTATTATTTGTGTTCTCATATCCCATGAGGCTTTGCACCACAAGAAGCACAAGTTGAGTGAAACATCATGAGGAAAATCGGTACTTTATAAGATGGCAGGTGTTGAGTGCAGGTGTGATCCACATGAATTGGTACGTTGTAGGTATGATGTTATTTTACAGGCATGGGTCATTATGGGATTCTAAGTGCTGGATATGGCCATGAAAGGGCCACAGGGGCTAGCTGGTCTTACTTAAGGCTCTCTTGGGAGCTGGAGGAGGAGCGGTCAGATTGGGGCAGTGAGGCAGCGCTGCCAGAGCTACGCAGGCAGGACTGCAAGTTGCGCTGGTAAGATGCTTCCAGTGAGTGGTAGAGAGCATCCGCTTCTGCAGGAAAGTGCTGTTGAAGACCCCAGTATGCCCTGCAGAAGATGGTACATATAGTGCCATGGTATCAGAGTGGAAAATACAAAGACTTCCTATAATATTAACACTTATGGTCCTGACATACAGATTACTAAAATTTGTGGTCATACAAAGAGCCTTTTATTTTAATAAATCTAAAACATATGCATTTTAGATAATTTTCCAAGCATACAAATAGTTCACCTTCTATACAAATAATGATAATTTGAAAAATGTTTTTCTCACTTATATACTTGTCATAATGCTTTTTACAGAGATATGCTGGTGAAAATCATGTTGAACAGAAACTGAATCCAGACTGAATGACCCAGACACTGACACTGGAGCACTGGGAACAAGCTCTCACTTTCGCGCTTCCACTCTGGCTTCAGCATCCGCATCGCGGATTCCCTTCTTTATGCTTTCTGCCAAAACAGCGGCGTGCCTGTCAGCGGAGAGAGGGAGACAGAGAGGATCATGGGAGGGTGTGCAGAGGTCACGCACACCAGAGGAATGGAACTATTAGTTGGTGCTAATACATGACAAATATTAAAATAAAAATAAATGCCAACTAAATATTAGATCAAGCCTTTACATTGCATCTAATAAACAATAGGAGCAAAATAATCCTTCATCCCCATTCACCAGGAATGAAATTCCAATGTGTAGCTCATATCACTAAATGAATGGTGTAGCTTCTACTGAAGTTCATCACTTATGAAATATTTCTCTTTCTGTATCTTACAGCACAGACCTTATATATTTGTAAGATAATGAACTATACATAATATTTATCTTCTATCTGCTTAGATTTATGTTCTTGATAAAGTCTAAACCCATTCATTCAGTTCTTTTCTTTATTCATTCATGCTCCAGAGCACATTCAGTGTAGGACTGCAGAAATCCTGGAGTGCACACACACATACACATAGTATAGTGACATCAATCCACCTCAACCACATTACCATATTTTTGACCTGTGGGAGAAACCTGGACTACCTCATGGAATATGCAAACTCCATGGGCAGGAATCTAGTTCACAGCCCTGTATGTGTAAAACCACAGCGCTACCTGTGTGCCCTGAACCTGAGCCTCATGTGGCCCTGTGAAGAGATACAGCAGTTGTGCTTCCTACATGGACTCTCACCTCTCTAGGGAATGAGTGTGCCACTCCTGAAGCAGCAGGTCCAGGAAGTCGTAGCAGCGCCTGCGAACCAGCACAGACAGGGGCTTCTCATTAGCTAGAGCAGACCAATCAGGAGAAAGCACCTCTTCACATGCAATCACCAGTCATCCACTCTGGCATGAGATTTCCTACACAACTTCATAAATTTATTCAACATTTAACATTTTTTAATCCCTTGATATTGGTAAGATCCTATACAACTGGAGTGGTGCAACAGATGGAACGCCAATTGCAGTGTAAAATCCATAACTACAGCTCAACAGCAACAGCATGTGTTTTTCATTGAAATTAGTCTCTCAATAATTTGACAAAAGTCATTGTAACCACTTTTCAGGATAATTAACTAAACCCTTCACAACAGCCTTCAGGAAAGAATTGCCTATTGCACTACAAGACATCCTGTTTCAGCTGTGACAAAACAATGCTCTTTATGCTGTTCAGCAGCTGGCTGAGATCCAGGACCCCTAAGTGAGTATAGAAAGCCTGAGAGACCAAGTTCCTCTGGCACCCAAAGGGATCTCCCTGTCCTTCTGGGCCTGGTAAGACTATTCTAACTCAGATGCCAAAGTTGTTTGGATTTTGTCTTTTGTAACTACAAGCTAATAGCATGTAATACAGTACTCAGATGATTCTTTATGTGCCCCACTAAGACAATCAGCTGGTGAACAAAATTATGGGTTGGTACAGTAATGATAGGTTGTCTTGGCAACAGTGGTTTAGTAGGGTAAGGATGGGTTGATATGGTAACGATGTACTGGCAGGGTGAGTATAGGAATTTGATGGCTTCAGGCCAGAACTCAGACTGCAGTGAGGCCCAGGAAGGACAGAGAGAGAGAGAGAAAGAGAGAGAGAGAGAGAGAGAGAGAGAGAGGGAGAGAGAGGGAGGGGAGGGAACAACAGAGAACATTGAGAGAAAGCACTGACCTTCTGACGGCCACAGACTTGGACGTGCAGTTGCTGGTGATGAGGGGGATCAGCCGGGGGACATGTGTGTGCTGGAAGGCAGGAAGGGGGTGGGTGTTAGAAGGATAAAAAAAAACAATTTAGCTCCCCTGCTGACCTGCTATACAAAAATAGCAAGCTGTTCCTCATCATGATTGCAATCACACAAACCAGAAGTTCATTCCTTTCAGAAAATGTTAAATAAAGCCAAACAGATCTGAGATTACTATTTCCATTCCACTCTTACACTGAGACCTAACTCAGCTACTCAGCCCCCTAATGCTATGTATCTCACTGACACAGTTAGTCAAAAATTAACATATCCCAATTTTTTGAAAAATAAAAAAAAATCCATTAATGATAAAAATACATCAGTTCTGGGATCTGAACATGCAGGCAACGGTGCTAACCACCACGCCACTGTGCCGGCGCAGATTAAATATGTATATTTAATTCAGTTAATGGAGAGGATGATGAAAGTGTAGCTTTGTGCAAGGTGAAGGAGGCGTGGTCTGCTTACCCGAATGATGAAGCGGATGGCAGCCACACCTGATGTGGCCATCACCCTGGCACAGTTGGGGATCAAGTTAAATAGCACAGGTACGATGGCCTCTGCCCCATGGTCAAACTTGTTGCCAAGGACTGTGGAAAGGTGGCTATCCCAACATAGACACAGAGGTGGGGTTATACTCATGAGCCAAGGTAGTCACACAACCACACAATAGGCAGGTGATCACGCACACAAATCTCATATATTACACTGGGGAGTCACACAGGAATAACATGCATGTCACAAATATGACCTACATGCAAACATGTCAGAAGGACTCAGTGAGGAACTGAAGCATTTCTGACAGGTATGCAAAACAGCTGCAATTCCATTCTTTAGAAACCTGCAACACCAAGCTGACAGTCTTGCAAAAATATCTGCAACACCAAGCTGACAGTCTTGCAAAAGTTTGTGCTTTAAGAAAAACTCACGCCACAGTGATGCAGGCCTCCCTCACGACCTGTGAGCGCAGGTCCTTTGCGGACAGCTTAAAAGCACCATCCAGCAGGCGCAGGTGCTGGTAGAAACAGTCGTAGTTGGCTGCCCCTGCCACCAGGAGCGAGCGCACCTTCTTGAGCTGCAGGCGAGGGCGGAAAAGAAGAAGGTAGCTGCGGTTACTCCATACCTGTTATGTTCTTTTAGTTTCACCTGCCTTCAGGGAGGTTCTGTCTAGGACAGACAACATCAGACCAACTAGTGATGCTTGATGACCAGCCATCTTTGGTTCTGAAGTCTTAGAGGCTCAGACCACATGCTCACACTCTGATCAGCTGACACACAGGGGGATACATTTACTGCTGATCTGAAGAGAGCTGGCAGTGCTGATGCCAACAAGCTAAGAGCTGTGCTGGGAGCTAAGGCTGAAATGAAGGTGTGCAGGGAAAAAAGGTCAAAGTTCTGAATGTGTTAGACTGCATATTTACTGACACTTAACCAACTGCTCCAGAGCATTCATCTATTTGTTCAGCATAATATATTTATGATATCATTCAAATCCCTTACTGCTGGGCACAAGAACACTCAAAATTAAGCTTGCAGTTCTTTTATTCCATAGGCCAGTCAGATTAAACACCACACAGCCCTCCATTCTCTTACAGCATTGGTGCGTTGATCCCAGTCGTGTTTATCATCAGACAGAACCTCTCGGATCTTGTTCAGGTTGTCCTCCAGGTCTCTAGTGGAGTAGATCTATGGGAAAAGGTGGTTGGTGGTTTTAAAAGTGGCAGATTCTGCAGCTGGACATTTCACTGGGTGTCAGGTTCAGCGAGGTCACTGGGCATGGAGCGTTAACATGCCAACTCACGTGGGCAGAAGCATGTCTCTTTTACATAGAGATGCTGTAGAGCAGAGGCGGGCCATTGTTAACAGTTCAGCTACAGTTTGTTCTGTTAGATTTCCATCACATTGTAACCAGCTTTCAGACTCAACCCATAAAAGTTCACACCTAAACTGTAAGACGAAGACCGACTGAAAGCAGATTCAATTCACTTTGAAATTCACTTCATAAAGTCATTTTATTTTTATCTGGTTTAAATCAAGCAACAGTTTTAGGACCTGGGAGTCCTGCCCTTCATACATTATATGTTGTTTAATCTGCACTGTTTATGAGTGGTCAGTGTCCTTGTATGTCCTTGGCTGCTCTGGTTAAATTAGGACAGCACTGAAAGCTGTGTGACCGCTATGGTCTGTGGTCAATGACTCAGATTTGAGAAACACTGAACCAGCATCATTGATTGCCCATGGGGAAAATTTTTTTAAAGTCTGTTACATGTGATGCACTGAGGACTGTTTTCCTCTCTCTTCCTCTGCGACAAAGCAGAAGAGAAGCTACAAACATTTTTCCTCTGTTCCCTTAGTCTGTCTGAGCTGCTGCTACTGTTCTCGCTGCCGTAGTAGTGTCAACAACAGAAGCTAATTTAATGTAAACTGCCATGGCCTGTGCTTCATTAGTTCATGTAACATTGGGACTGAAGTAAATGCGGTGAGGTTGTGCTGTGTTCAGGGTTACCTCGTCACAGGTTTTAATTTAACATTACGAAGCATGGCGATACTCACATGTACGGTGGGCACATCTGTGAAGGCCTTGACAAAGTCCTCTTCATCGACAGCTCCCGCTCCTTCCCTTGACTGACCTGGAAGGTGAAGACCAGCATCAAACCTGCATCTTCAGCAAAGGGGAGTCATCTGGTTCACACTGTCCTGTTATATACTGTATATATATATATATATATATATATATATATATAAAACAGGAC
>JABJVR010000106.1:4666825-4684182 GCA_025773905.1 Chitala chitala | reverse complement strand
ATAGACTGATCATTTCTTTGTTAGTGGGCAAACTTACAAAATCAGCAGGGGTTCAAATAATTTTTTCCCTAACTGTACATACATGTTTCATTAACTGAACTGGTGTGGCAGTGCCTTGCTTGTTTACCCATTGAGTTTTATATTAATTTTTGGATGTGAGCAACAGCCTCCTACTTTATTTTGTCACAGTCAGAAAGGGAACATCTGATTACTGTGTTTGAAGTTATTGCACTTCTCTGGTGCTCGTAATTTTTATAATAAAAATACTGCACCTGCAATATTAAGTACTTGTGTTAGTACTCAGTGTACTCAGCAAGCAGGCAAATGTAAGTACTTGTAGTCAGTCAGGAAAAAAGTGGTATCGGGACATCCCTCACCTAAAGGTAGCATGTAAAGGGATGTAAAGCTACAATTTTAATGAACTATGCCAAAAACATGGACATTTTCGGAAGTAATTCACGGATGAAGCTGACACAGTAAGGCAAACAGCATGGTATTTAAACTGCTTTCAGTATTGATACTGTAATGCATAAAGCAAGCTAGTGTGCATGAGCATGCTCATTGTGTCCCTTAGCAACAGTCAGTTTCAAGACTCCCAGGCACATCCACAGTAAATTTACTGCACACACATTGATACTGTTTTAATGCAGGTATTGTGGGATGTTTCATTTGGAAGGCAGTCCTACTGGGAATAACAAGACATGTTTTGACAAAGCCCAACTGCACCTGAACACAACAGGCTGCACAGTCCTGGTTTTTGCTTACTTTCTGTTCTGTGAATTTAGTAGTAATGCTTTGGTACAAGTGCAGTCACTCTGGACAGAGCTTGTCAAAACACATAGAGGAAGTATGGGGAAGAGATATTTTTCGGTAAAGTATTGTATTTTCTCACACATCATGCATGCTGTATGTGGGTTTTTTTTTTTTTTGCACGCACCACCATGAGTGTGCTTAATATCAATAGTTTTTAATATGCAGTTAACAGTATATGTAAAAATATTACCATTTCCATTGCAACAGTGTATCAACCAGCAATCACTAAATAGCAGGTTAATATTAGAGTAGGATGAGAAGAGGCATTTTCAGAACAGAAAGGTTGAGAATTTGAAATGGATTATAAAAAGAAACAGTGACTCGGATGTAGTAAAATGTTAGTGTACTTATGCAATTTATATGAAGAAGTATACTTTGACTTCCAACCATTCGACATGCGACCATCCACAGTTACATCCATAGTCCTGTAAGACATTAGAAACCAATACAAGGTGCGTCCAGCCGTGGTCGTTGCTGTAGCTCATCATGTAGTGTTGCTGGGTAAGAACAAAGCAAGTGTGCTGCCAGTTCGTTAGTACTTGTTACTGTATTGAACAGCCTTTAACTTCATGACTTGTAATATTTAGCATGGATGAAGTACCGAGGATTCATTTCTCTATGGGGACTAATATAAAGTAAAACCAAGATGACAAATCTGGGAAGAGAAAATCTTTGCCATAGATTAAGGAATAAATCTGTAAATAAAATTATTTGGCATAAATAAGTATTTCAGATATCCAGATATATTATGGCTTTCTTTTGTATGTAGTTTGGACAGTACTTTCAGTTGATTGGTTTGTAGAAAAACTGGGATGTTTGATTTATTTTACACATTCTTTTATTGCAACTAATTATTTCTACCAACAATTTGTGTGTTTAAGTCAGGGGTGCCCAATACGTCGATTGCGATTGACTGGTAGATTGCACATGGAGTGCAGGTAAATTGCGTATAGTATACACAAACATATACCCAATACATATGTAAAGTATATTTTTTAATACAGGTAGATCATTTTGACCTGGTTATTTTAAAAGTAGCTCGCAAGCTGAAAAAGTGTATGCACCCCTGGTTTAAGTCATTCAGGGATACCATGGTAAAATACCTTCAGTTTGGCATCTTGAGCATCTTGCAGAACCACACTTCTCCCACTTGGCTGTATGCCTCTATTGGAGATGCTGGAATAGCTTTGTTATGCTGCTGATTTTAGCTGTCACAGATTTATAGACTTAATTGAATTTAAAACCAATAGTATTTGTTACTGTATTGAATTATTTAATAGAGGTTGTTGGGTATTACCAACTAGCCCATGATACGATATTCATCACGATACCAGTGTCATGATTCAGTTCGTCTTATATCACAATGTACCATTGTATTCTGATGGTTTACGCTGTAATATTGAAACTGGAATTGCTCCAAATTTCAAACTGACCAAATAGTTAACATTCCTTAACAGCCTTTAACTGCAAAGAATGAGTCAGTGTCTTGAATAAAGTTATTGCACACTTCAACTCCCAGATACATAAACTATGCGTTTCCTGGTACATTCATAAAGTGCTCATTTCTGTTTTTAGAACAGCAGATGTGGGAGGAAAACAGAATGATTTGTGTTGTACTTTTAACATTTTGGAGGTATACAGTTCACTGCATTTTTGCATAGCAACACACTTAGGCTACATAAACAGGGTAGTTTTAATTGGGAAATAAAATTGAAAAATAAATGAAGGGTTCACAAGTTTACAACTGAAGGAAAAATGCATTTTATCAAAAAAATTTTATCTTTGTATCTGGCAAGCAAAAGTTTGGTCTTTTGCTGCAAAACTGATTAAATTGCTGGTGGGAAGCCAAAGTAGAAAATGACACTGCATTTTATGGTCAAACACTTTATATTTTTGTAGAATAAACCATTTGTGTCTTCAAAGTGTGGGTGATATAAGTATTTATTTTGACATGGGATTGTTTTATATAAACTATGAATATATCAATAGGATCTTTTGTGTGCAGCATTGAGAGAAAAAAAATATGAATTATGGTGGCAGTTTGTATGTGCTGCACTTACTTCCTGTCATGAGTTTAGCTTTGACCCAGTGATGCTGAGATGCACTGCCAGGCCAAAAAGTCACATGTGCCCCTGGTGGCAGTGTTATTAGCTGGTACTGCTTCAACTGGTCTGGTTTAAGCTCAGCAGTGTTATGCAGCAATGAAATGAAGTCAGCTGAGTATCTGTATCTACTGAATGGCCCCCCCGCTCCCCCCTGGCCATACGTGTATACTTAAATCCAACAATGCCAGGGTTCATCGGGCTAAAATTGTGAATCAGGTTCAGTGAGCATGACGAATCATTCACTTACGCCTATGAACTGCCCACCACAGAGTCCGAACCTCCTTGGAAGTCTTTAGGATGTGCTGGACAAGGCTTTAGGGAGTGGTTAAAGTCTCTCGTCATTACTACAAGATCTTGGTAAAAAATTTATGGCATTGTTTTGATGAGCTTTTGCAATGTCTCTGCATTTAGTACGTAGTATTTAGATGTAGTTTCGTTTTCATACAGAAGATCAAAAGCTGGGCAATGTGTTTTGGGTAAGGTTCTCTGGGCAGCAGTTATATGCCCTGCAGTTGGGAACATATGTTCAGCAGCAACACACACGGTGCTTGGCCAATTCAGCAAGGAAGGGATACTAGTCCAAAGGCAGGCTCCCCTGGGTAGCCTGCAAAGGCTGTACATGCAGAGGGGTTGTAATTGAGAGTATGGGGTTACTCTCTTGTAACATAATACGTCTTGCTGTCTTGACCGGCTTCAGTTTTAACAAAGGCTTTAACATTGGAAATGTCTGACTTGGTGAAAGCATATTTCCTTCTTGCTCTGGGAAACGTTCAACCATACTGTAGGATTTGTTCCTAGTGGGTATGTGTGCTGTCAGCCTGTGCCGCAAAAGCTCCAATGTTTGCTTTTTCTTCGGAGCAAGGAGGCCTGTGCCACTTCCACTTATGCATCACACTCATTCTAGTAGTCATACAACAACTGGCAGCTTCAGTGCATGTTATGAAGCCAGGTTCAATGTGTGAATACAGCACTTAGCATGGAGACAACCGGTCAATTGGGAAACAGTGGCCGTAATGGCCTCATTATCTGTAATAATTAATGTTGGATCTTTGTTGGTAATTTGCATTCCTCTACAGTATTATTAAGTAGGTCTGCCATGTTTGCAGCTGTATCACTGTCATGTATAAATCTAGTGTGGCGGACATGAGGGGACATGGGCACTTGTCTGTAATGTTGTGCACCGTTGTCACAGGACTCAGTGGTCCATGATATCCACTCAATGCAAACCAAAGTAAGTCATTCAGCTTTTTTCAATGATTTGCTAAATTTGTGAATTCAGCTCATTGTAGATGTTACGTAGGGCTGTGACGCAGACATAACATCTTGATACTATGATCTACCTTGGATCTAAAAGTGTAAATCATGTTACAAAAGCCTGTGTTTTGCACAAATATTGCCTCAGATCGTTGCGTATAAAATGAGCAGTTCACATGGTGAAGTGCTTCGCTTTATCTGAACTGCTAAGAATAGTCTTCACGTTGTGTCTAGCATTTGTTGTTGGCTGCTAGAAACAGATTTACCTTTCAACCCCTGCCTTGTCCGACTCAAGATGGTATTGAGCTATGTGGGCTCGTATGTTAATCATGTTACCACAATACTTAACTTTAGAGGGACACAGTTTGCCTCCAGTGTGGCTAAAGTCCAGCTCCCCTTTACCACTTTAATTATGAAAGACACAGTTCCTCCAGATATTTGACTTAAGCTTTGGAGGAGCAGCATGTATCTCTGGTATGTAATTTGCCATAATTATTTCTAAATAGAACTGGCAGATATGCTTGTATCACGCAGGATGCTGTGCTGGTGTATGAATAGATTAGAGCGTGCCACCTGTAGGATTACAGAGGAACAACAACTTTTTTGCTATGTCAATTTTAAATTGATATAAGTTAAATTAAACTTGTTGGAATCAATATAGTGGTACATTAATTGCCACACAAGGGGATCACGATACATCTTTATGATACCATGACTTTGGTACCGTTTACACGTCACAGTACAAATCTTTGTTTATTTTTCTTTTTAGTTTTATGTTTTATGTTTTAACATCTTGACATTTTTATGGTCAAAGCACTTTTACAACATATGCCTCTCAAAATAAAACACAAACACATGAGCCCTGTCTCTGGGCATTGTAACAATATAACACCCCTTTTGGCAGTGGGAAGATGACTGATGTAGCAAAAAGGGAGCCTGAGCTCATCACCAGCTATCAAAATATAACACTAAATATAGTAAAATACCCTCTATTACCTTGGCCCTGTGGCAGTTGTAGCAGTAAGTGAGGATAGTCTTAAACTGGGGATCCTACCCAGAGTTAAGTGCTGTCCAAATAGAAACAATTATTCCTGTAAATTATAAATATTAAATTTACTCATAAATTACAAACAGAAAATATGTATACACATATGTTTGACTCAGTTCCAACTATTTGTTAGAAAATAAACATAAAATGTAGGTTTCTGGTCTTTATTTCTAATTTAATTTCAATTCTGAATAATATTTGCAATGAAAAGGGAAAAAAACTGCTCTAAACACAATCTTTATCAAAAGCTTTGAGGCACATCTTTGCGAAAGGTGCTATATAAAAATAAATTGGGGAAAAAAAAATTGAAAAAAAGAGAAACAGTGCTCTCATATTGAGCTTCACACAAACATGTACAATCATGTTCCCTGGAGTGTCGTACCACATGCACAATAAGCACCTTAACCAGATGGCAAGTAATAGACACCCAGTTTTGCTCTAGTTGCAGGCCTGTTCATGGCTTGGGTTTGTCAAGACCAAAACTAAGACAACTGGCTGCGTCATTAAATTGAGCTAGCTGAACTGTCATAGTACCTGCAGGGTGCACCTTTCTGAGCATCAGACACCTGTGCTGAGAATTCTCTTTGATTCTGACTGGGAAGGTGTTTGTCCCTTGATGCCAGAAGTCAGTATTCTGCCATCTCGTTTACGATGAAGAATCGTCAAAATTGTAGCTGCGCTAGTGGCAGTACTAACAACTTGCATTGAACTCCTAAGTTTTAATGTAACTGCAAATAGTATAACTCCAGTTTGGACTAAATGGCGCAATAATTATCAACATTGTAAGGCACATGCTTTGGTACTGTAATCTTCAGCAGATAACCATAGAATCGCCTGAAATCCTCTTCTCTCCCTTCTAACAACTCTCCCCTCCTTTCCAAACATCACTTATTGAACAGAGCAAGACTACAATAAAATGTAAAAGCACCCTGCTGGTAACCATGTATACGTGGGCATTTTCTGTCTCTTTGTTCTGAACAGACAGGCTAATAATTTTTAAACGAGACTATTTTTGCTATAAGTGCAGTTTTCACCAGAGCCGGGTTGCAATAAACATGCTGTTACATGACGCAGCAGGCATGCTGCATCATTATTAGATTAGATTAGATTACTGACATTGATGAACTTTACTCCTGAGGTACTGAAATTTGGTTTTGGTACTCAGCCCTACCCACACAGTTTAGGATGCCCCATCTTTGCTTGAACACCACGCCAGTGTCCTCCCAATCCTCTTTTTGCTGAAATAGGCATCTGCTCTGTTACCAATCAATCCCAGATGACAGTGGGAACTATTTTTGACAGAGTAGATGCAGTACTGCAGTTGAAGTCCCTAGTGGCCAGGTACCTGTTTTCAAAAGACATTATTTTACTATAACATTAATAGCAACCCAGCAAATTTTGAAGATGGCAAATCTGTTTTATCATTTTCCGATAAATATATATAACAATATTGAGGTTTTTACATTAAGAGTAACGATCAATTTATTAATGGCTAAACTCTTGTCTGGAGGAATGAGGTTGTGAAATCTTGTCTGTGTTTATGTGCGGCATGTTTTTGTTGAGAACATGAAACTGGTCCAATCTACAATTTGCTCTGAACCTTTCCTTGTTTTTCTGCAGTTCTCACACCAGATTATACCCTGCATTTGCATGATGACCTAGAAGAGTTTAATGCAACCATGTTCTCTTGTTTTTAATCTTTAAGAGGAGAGTCTGGACCTTCTTTGAGTTGTTCACGGTAACCAAACAGCCGGTGAATGAGATGCCTGTGCTGATGGCGTCTCAGCACTTGGTTTAGCAGCTCTGTTAGCAGTGCTGTTCATGTACAAGAACAGAGCACTGATGCTGAGCTCTCTACATATGTTCTCTCACGTCCAGGGGCAAAGTGATACACGTTTTTTCAGGCTCGATTCAGTTTTTATTTTTATATAATGCCTTTTACAGTAAATTTCCTTAAACACTTTAAAGAAATGAATTACAGTTCCTTCAGGCAATCTGTTTCGAAATTGTTTACATAAGAAATTGCTAATGCAAAGCTCAATCCCAGAATGGCAAGAACTTTACTGTGTATGATCCAAATGTCAAAACTTGATCAGATGCAGGAAATGCCTTGTTTGCTGTGACTGTGTACAGCTGGGTCATTGAGATTAAGACTGTGGTTTTCAGTTTGAGTCACATTTGCTTCTCTTTTGTGACATGAAAAATCTGTGGCGAGTTTCTGTGGTTAGTGTGTTTAAGTAAACTCATTCCCAGGCTGTCTTGTTACAGGACCGTTTTGAACATAGCATGTAAGGCTCTGACAGTGTGTTATTACATGTGTGTGTATATGTGACTGATGATAACTGGCTCAAACCGTTTTAGGAAGGAACCAAGTAAAAGTGGTTCCAATATTCAGACAAGTGTTACCCATCAAGAGGCATTGGTTATATTTATTCTTGCTTCTCCTTCCACATACATGCTGCTTAAAGAAGGGAAATAAATGGCTAATACATATAATTAAATGCTCCTGAGTGGCTTTCATATTCTCTCAGTTGTACAAGTAATATATTGGGGAGAGATCATTGTCTTTGTTTACACGTGATAGCATTGGGCTATATATTTGGATTTGAAGCTATGTCTAATACATTTTTACAAAGACAAAAGCTTGACAATATTTTGCTATTGTGAATTTTTTTTTTTTTGTTCTCCTATTGCCTGTCTATAATGAAGTCTAGACCTCGGATGCCAGTTTCATCTTTCATCCCTCACTCATTGGCAGCAGTGGTGCAGACTGACAAGAGAATTGACCAAGTTATTGGAAAGCACGAAAACTTAGTAAAAGAAGCAGTCATTGATCTGTTGTGTGGAGATGGTTTGCCTTCAAAAGATGAAATGAGCTACAAATCAGTTGTATAAATTGTGCCTGGAACAAGGTCTCAAATAGAACTTAATCCTAAAAATCTGTTCCAGAACCTCAAACGATGGGTATTCAATCAGTCAATCAGACTTTATTTATATAGCATTTTTCATACAATAAAATGTAGCACATAATGCTTTACACAAACACCCCCCATAAACAACAACAATAATAGAAACAACAACAATACTATTATATAATAATAATATTGGTGCGTGTTGTTCAGTATGAGGAATCCATCAAACTTTTGCTGCTGCCAAAAAGCTCCAAAGCAAAGTACAATTGTGGCTTTGTTTTTGTATGGTGTACTTTATGTGAAGGACAACGCTCAGTGCAAGGAGATTACAGCTTCCCTTTTTTTTTTTTTTTTTTAATAAATTTAAAAAGATTATTTTAAGTAACATTATTGATTATGACTGAATTTAAAAGAATCTTTTATCTAAATGCTTGCTTATTTATAATTTTATTTAATCCTATTCCTGAACCCTAGTATGTGGTCATCTTTCTGAATTCTGCTTTTGTTGAAGTTTGTGTACTGTTGCACGTTTTACTTTGTTGCCCTGAGTCCAAGTGAGTCATTTCTTTTATTAAAATTCTGTTTGCTGCAAAACAATCTTTTCATAGTTACACAAAAAAGTAGACGGATTGCCATGTTTATGTCTTGCTAATTTGTTTTTCTTTTCCTTTCAGAATGCTGCCTTTTTATATGGCCTCGGTATGGTTTACTTCCATTACAATGCATTTCAGTGGTAAGTGTTTCTTGCCCCCTTTCCTGTTGATTATTTAATGGTTAGGGATGCTGATGAACATGCATACTACTTTGGATAATATGAGCACTTCTTGGTTTGCCCGCCTCATGGTCTTACCAAGTTATAATCCAGTTGGTTGTGCTTGCATCTTCTGTTTCTTTGCAAGACCTTACAGACTTGGCAGTGCTAATGGCAGTATGTTTTACTTGACCTTGACGGTGTGCCATCAAAGCAGCATATGGTAATTTGCGGTGATGCCTTATCACGTTTTTCCTATTTTATGGTTACGTACAGTAAATTTCAGTTGTAAGGCACTAAATTGAGATTGTAAATGTTTCATCAAGCTCTTTCAGACAAATATGACTTGGTTGTAAGTTTTGCTTGGTGACTGGATTTCTGGTGATGGTTATTGTGTGGTTCCCTCATAGTATTTGCTTTGGGACATTTCTTCTGAGATCAAGTCCTGGAGTGAGTGAGTGTACCAGAGTACAGTGGATATAAAAAGTCTACACTCTTATGAAATTGCAGGGTTTTAAAATTATAAAAACAAATAACAAATGTCAGACTTCTTACATCTTTAGTGCAATATTTCAACAAACAGAAATCCAGAGGAAAGTGCTCGTAATCCATAACACTCGTATATCAAAGTGAATTTTCCTATATGGAAATAATGTAAAGGCGGATGATCCATTCCACACACCCAAAAATATTCATATAAAAATAATTTTTAATGGTATTTTATGTACAAATTATTGTTCCTAATATCAGAAACAAATAATGATTAATACACAGTATAAAGTAAAAATAAAACAAATTAACCTGCACTTTACCTTTGAAAAAAGTCATGGCTGGCGTGAGGGAGACGAGGAGGAGGGTTATTGCTTGGAAGGAGAATGTCCTTCCATGAGAACATCTGGAATCTCGGGAGTTCTTTCCCTTGAACGACTTTCGCTAACACTACTGATTTCACTTAATTTATGCTTTTTGGATTTGCTGTCATCTTTTGACTCACTGGAATGTCTTTCCTTTCATTCGTATTTAACACGAACCTCTCCAATGACACCTCCTTTTGCCTCTGTTTGAGGTTTTTGCGGAAATGTGACATTGCATTGTCGTTAAACAGATTCGTCATACTGCTACAGCCTTATTCGGGTGGTGCTTTTCTACAAAATTTTGTTACTGTTTCCCACATTTTGCACACCTCCCTAATCTCATTTGAAGTATATGATATAAAAACACATCACACTTGATATGAAAATGTTTGTCTTGCAAGACATCACTCGTTAACCTAAAATTTTTAATAAAGTTTAACTTTTGCTCGTCTTGCAAAGCACTCATAAAGCAAGTTATTCGCAATCCAATGTACCGCTGTATTAAAAAATACACCTTTTGCCTTTATTATAGCATAGTCTTCACATAATATATATTAACTTTACACATCTAGACTTTTATCCCACTCATTACAAAAAAGTTCATTCCATAGTTTTTTGATATTATTGAGGTCTGGGATCTGACTGGGCCATTCCAGGACTTTTCTGAATCCATGTCTTGGTTGATTTTGATGTGTGCGTTGGGTCATTGTCATGTTGGGATTGGAAATTCCTTTTTATTTTCATCTTTTTGACAGAGGACAGAAGGTTTTGTGCCAAAATGTCTTTGTATTTGGAGCTATTAATTTTCCCATCTATCTTGACAAGTGCCCCTGGCCCAGCTGAACAGAAGCAGCCTCAAAGCATAATGCTACCCCCAAACCATGCTTCACTGTCGGTATGGTGTTGTTTGGTTAGAACATCAGGCTGGGATGCAGAAGGTTCCTGGTTCACCAGGTGTGTCCTTTTACAAGACACCCAGCGCTAGCTCACTGTAATCTGTATGTAAAATCTAAGTCACTTTTGATAAAAAAGCATCTGCCAAATGAATAAATGTAAATGTATATCTCTAATTGTATAGCAGCACTAGGTGGAGCAGTGTTCAGTGATGATGAGCTTTGCTCATCTGCTATCTGATCAAACACGTTGGCCTGCGTGGCTTTCTGGCAGGTGGTTCCCCATGATCCTCCTGTTTGTCTGCCTCTCCTTCAGACACCTTCTGCAGCTCTTGCATCACCATTTTTTTTTAGCCTCTCTAGCAGTGTTGGTGCTTGAGAAAAAATTACCTTTATATCTAAAGCAGAGAAAATATTTTAGCTGATGGATATGCTTGTCTTAAATTTTGAGTGTGTTCAATTCCCTAAATGATTTGCATAAAAAAGGAAAATACACACGAGCATAATTGGTTCCGGAAAAGTGCTCATAATCCAAAAAGTTAGTATAGCAAAGCGAATTTTCCCACATGGAAATAATGTAAAGTCGGACAATCCATTCCATAAACCCAAAAATATTCATATAAAAATCATTTTTAATAGTATTTTATGTACAAATTATTGTCCGTAATATCTGAAACAAATTACTACGATTAATACACAATATAAAGTAAAAATACAACAATTAAACCTGCCCTTTACCTTTGAAAAGAGTCATGGCTGGTGAGAGGGAGATGAGAGGGAGAAGAGGAGGATGAGAGGACGAGGGTTATTGCTTGGAAGGAGAATCTCCTTCCATGAAAACATCTGGAATCTCGGGAGTTCTTTCTCTTGAACGACTTTCAATAACACTACCGGTTTCTCTTAATTTACGCTTTTTGCATTCGCTGTCATCTTTTGACTCGCTGGAATGTCTTAATTCCTTTCGTTTGTATTTAACACGAACCCATCCAGTGACACTCGCTTTTGCCTCTGAGAATTTCACGGAAATGTGACATTGATTGTTTTGTCGTTAAACAGATTCGTCGCTCGCGCTGCTACAGCATTATTCGGGTGGTGCTTTAATACAAAATTTTGTACTGTTTCCCACATTTTACACACCTCCCTAATCTCATTTGAAGTATGATATGACATGAATATGCCCATCTCGCAAATCACTCGTAAACTACATTACTCGCAATTCAGATTTCCACTGTACTGGGTAAGCACTTCTGTTATTTGAATTGCCTGTGGGTTCTCTGGACATTTTCTCTTGCTTCTCCAGAGTTTGATACAGCGTTGGTTGCTGCTGTCTCCTGCTGCTACAGCTAGCATTAGTAAACCCGTTGTACTATGCATTGTGTTGATTCTTTAGATGTTTTATCAAATTGCTCATGTTAAAAGAGCTGTTTTTCTCTCCCCCTCTTGACAATTTAGCAGAGTGAAGTTTACAGTCGACTTTACTTTTGTCATTTTCACTTATCTTAAAGTATCTCCACACCGCTGACATTTTCCACATTTGCCTACCTGCTCAGCCACCACGAGTTAATGCTCTGCCGTTAAAACGGTATCTGATGCGGTTTTATAAGTAAGAATATGAGTACACAAGGGCAGTATCGGGCCCGATACTGGTATCTGTATCGGGACATCCCTACATTTTTGTTAAAAAATTGCTGCTGTCTTACCACCCTACCCTAGAGCCCAGACTTGTGCAGAATACAGGAGATAGTCACATGCAAGGAGTAACCTGTTCCTGCCAGAAATTCATGTAGTTCCTTCAGTGTTGCTGTTGGCCTCTTGGTAGCCTCCCTGATAAGTTTTCTCCTCATTCTCTCATCAACCTTTGGCGGTTGCCTTGATTTTTGCAGTGTCTCTCCACTTATTGATGATGGTTTTGACAGTGTTCCATGGTACATTCAGTGCCTCTGATATTCTTTTATATTCCTCTCCAGAATGGTACCTTGCAATATTTAAGTTTCATGGTTTCTTTGGCAACTCTTTGTGGCCCATGGCTATCAGCTGTCGCTAGTACGTGCCTCACTGTTTGGGGTTGCATTCTACTATCTTTTACCTGGTTTTAATTAGAATCACTTTAATTGATGGCAGGTGTATGCCATGTTCCTACAGGCCTAATTTTTTATTGTGAATGGTTAACTCTGAGGACAGTTAGCGCTCCCATTATGTGCAGACTTATGTAATAAGGATGTTGTAAGTTTTTAAATTTAAAATGTTCCCAATTATTGCTACTTTTTCACCTTTGGATTATTGTTTGTTGATAAGATCCCATTAAAGATGTAACAAGTCTCACATTTGTTATTTCTATCTTTATATTTTAAAAACTGTAATTTTGTAACAGTGCGTGGACTTTGTATATCCACTGTAAATGCATCCAGTGCCCCTAATAACTTGTCACATCAGTTGAAATGGCGTAGAAGCAGCTCTGGGTATTGACTGCTTGGTGTAGAAGCTGCTCTGGGCATTGACTGCTTGGTGTAGAAGCTGCTCTAGGTATTTACTGCTTGTAAAGCTACGTTCCCAGACTCTGTGCTCCTGTTTCTTTCCTCAGTTAGTTTGTGTTGTGATTCATTGATTTTGTACAAATGTTTGATATTTATGTACAATTTTAAGTGTTGAAGAATCTTCTAAATCTTCACCTTTTTATGCTAGTAATGTTTAAGAATGGGATATTAGAAGTCCTTATCTATTACTTTATCATTGCTTTGTAAAGTTTGATTCATTGTTCACACATCGGTTGTTGGACCTTTAATACAATTTTGATTAAAAAGTGGGTGTAGTGTACAGTACATGTGTGGATATTGATTCTGGTCAATTATTTCTAGTGACAACTTGCTCTTAAATTCATCTTGAAGTGGCATCAAAAAGGTGTTTAAAAGTCATAAATTTCACATTAGGTTTGTGCAGACACCCTGGATTAATATTTTATTAAACTGACTACACACATACAAAACTATTCATTTTTGTTGTTTGTTGACCTTGTTTCCATTTCAGCATTCTTTTTCCCCCCTTTTGAGCAAAAAAAAACTATTTTTGTTAATTTTCTTACTTAAATGAGTAATGTTTGAAACATAAAAGGTACTCTATAATTTAATGCAGTCTTTGATCATAAGTACATTTGTCAATGTCCCAATTGTTGTCATGTATGTTCAGAGTGAATGTTATTAGAATGCTAGTGGTTCCAATGCAGTTATGGCCAGTTATGTCCTTTAACTCTTGTCAATTTGCCGTAATATTCTGTATGGTGGATTTGCTTATCTGATTGTGGTTGTCTGTATTGGGTACAGTCTCATCTAGTTGTGTTCAGTACGTCACAGTAGACTTGGTTGAATTTGCTTACCATCAAGAAGAAACATAAATATTAAGGTGCAGTTGTTGTTTACTATAATTAGGTTAGCTGAAATTAATGTCAAAATGTGCAACGATGAAAGTGTACAGCTTTGCTAACCATGCGCAGTATCAGGCTGTGAAATGATATGGATGCCTCTCATTTAGTACTGCTGTAACTCCATTTCTCCTCATGTCAACATTCCACACCACAGAAGCTCATTCTGGGCACAAGTGTTGCACACTCATTTGGTTCAATAAATGCCCGTGAAGGCTTATCTGTTCACAGACCATAGGACTCTGAAACATTAATGATTAGATTGAATATAACATCTTAAAGTCAATGAAATTTTGAAAGTTAAATTTTTATATGATGTGTAAACACCATCTGTTTGTCACATACAGGACTTAGTTCTGAAATACCGAATATTCCTCAGTTATGACACATCCTGAGAGGTGGCACTGTATGCAGGGCTGAAAGCTTGACATGTCCAGTCTGCTCTATTTATCAGAATTGCTTGTGTCGGCTTGGCGTTGGATTAAGTGTTCCAACTAGGAAGGCTGTCCTGTTGCACTGTTCTGTTTAGTTCATTTAATCAAAAGTGGCATGGCATTGATGAGTGCTGATATAAATGGTGGCAAGGCAGATAGGTCTTAAATAATTAT
Source organism: Chitala chitala (assembly GCA_025773905.1). Classification (NCBI taxonomy): domain Eukaryota; kingdom Metazoa; phylum Chordata; class Actinopteri; order Osteoglossiformes; family Notopteridae; genus Chitala; species Chitala chitala. The sequence continues at coordinate 4,669,529 of JABJVR010000106.1, read as the reverse complement.
TATATTTCAGCAATTTTTGAACATGTAATCAGTCTAGACACGAATATTTGAGTACAATTGGAATATTTTCTTAATGTTTCCTTTTAATTCACCATTATAAAATCTGGTATAGCCATGACTACACTTGGTGTTTTGTACTTTTACGGTATTGAAGTATCTGACTTACTGTAACCTTGAAACCAGCTATGAAAAACAAATACTAAAAAGTATCAGGAGAGCATTATGAAAGAGAATTAAAGACCAAGCACCACTGCAAAGGCTTGCAGTGCAAAAGTTGGTGAGAGTATAACAAGAAGAAATAAGAAGAAAACTTGTCAAATTGGCTGCAAAGAGGCCTGCAGTAACATTAAATGAACAGGAATCTGCAAGAATTTCTGGCTAGAACTCCTCAAGCAGAAATCTCCTGTTTTGTACATCTGTGGGCTATGGCATAGAGAGGTACAGTGGTGTAGACTGGGAGAGGAAGTTTACTCATTACAGCAGTGCTTCTCTAAGTACAGGTAATGAACCATCTTGGGTTGGGCACTTGCTTGTGATGGGTCACCAAAGTAATTAAGAAATAGAATAGAAAGTAAATATTTATGCTGTTGGGTCCTAAAATGGATCCCAAAACTTTCATACGAGTTTTAGGATTAAGTTTAAGAAATCCTACATTAGAGCTGTGTGAGTACTGCAGTTCATTAATACGGTTCAGGCTTTCCAAATTTTTCATGTATATTTTGTATCAGTATCAAAGAAATCATATATTATGTATTTGTATCAAATTCAATTTTTCAGTCAGTTTCGAAAATGCAGTGAATTGTCTGCTTCTGAAATGTTATGCTCTGTTTCATTAAATTTTTTTCTTCTCACGTTTGCTGTTTAAAAAATAAAAACATGTTTATATCTGTACATAAATATAGGGTTTCATTGTGATAAATACAATTAAACTGAAATTTGCTTGGTAGGTAAAGGGATAAATCATGTTTTAACAGAAATAATTTCTTATGTAAACATGTGAGGAAAGCAAAAGATGTGAATGGAGTTTATTGCACAGTTTATGGTAACTGGGAGTGAGCAGTAGCTTTATTGACTCATCCTTTGTGGTTAAAGGCAGTTAAGGCATTTATATAGTAATGTTAACTATTTAACTAGAAACTCTATCTTTACAAGAAACACTGGTTGTATCATTACAGTAAAACCTATTAGTATATGTACAATACATGTAAAAGATATTGAGTCATTACAGTAAAAATTTTTTGTTATTTCCAGTTCAGTTGCTAAAGATGTTTCTGCTTCTGTTTCGTTACTTCAAAATGTGTGGAAGATGCTGCGGCTGAGGAAGGTGTGCTTGTACAGTTGTGTTCAGAATAATAGCAGTGTGTATAAAAGAGAGTAAAGCTCAAAATCCTTACAATAGCTTTTATTTCCATACATGCAAATGCATTGGGAACACTGCACATTCTAATCCAAATCAAAACGTGAAGAAAATTTTATCAAACTTGTTATCCCTTTATAGAAAGTGAAGAAAAAGGAATATTAGGCTTTAAAAAAATAGCAGTGTGGATTTCAATTACTGAGGTCATTCAGCTGTGAAAAAACAGGTGTAAAACAGGTGGCCCTTATTTGACAAAGGTAGCAAATGTTGTACATGCTGGTTATAGTGCATTTCTCTCTGAAAATCTGAGTAAAATGGGTCGTTCCAGACATTGTTCAGAAGAACATTGTCTTTTGATTAAAAAGTTGATTGGAGGGGGGAAAACAAAGAAGTGCAGAACATGATAGGCTGCTCAGCTAAAATGATCCCAAATGCTTTAAAATACCGACCAAAACCTGAAAGACGTGGAAGAAAACGCAAAACTACCATTGGAATGGATGAAAGAATAGCCATAATGGCAAAGACTCAGCCAATGGTCAGCTCCAGGGAGATCAAAGAAGGTCTACAGTTATCTTTGAGTGCTGTAACAATTAGAAGATGCCTATGTGAAGCCAAGCTATTGGCAAGAAGCCCCCGCAAAGTCCCATTGTTGAAAAAAACACACTGACTGGCCTAAAGAGAAATGGCACATTTTGTGGACTGATGAAAGCAAGATAGTTTAATTTGTTTTTGGGTCTAGGGGCTGTAGACAATTTGTCAGACGACTCCCAAACACTGAATGCAAGCCATAGTACACTGTGAAAACAGTGAAGCATGGTGGAGCAAACATCATGACATGGGGTTTCTCATACTATGGGGTTGGACCAGGGATCATGGATCAGTTTCAATTTATCAAAATACTTGAAGAGGTCATGTTTCCTTATGATGAAGAGGAAATGCCGTTGAAATGGGTGTTTCAACAAGACAACAGCCCCAAACACACCAGTAAGCGAGCAGCATCTTGGTTCCAGACCAACAAATTTGATGACACGGAGTGGTCAGTCCAATCCCCAGACCTTAATCCAATAGAAAATTTGTTTCTGCGGCAAAACCAAGAAATGCAGAGGAATTGTAGAATGTAGTCCAATTGCCCTGGGCTGGAATACCTGTTTACAGGTGCCAGAAGTTGGTTGACTCCATTCATCACAGATGAAGTAGTGAAGCAGTTCTCAAACACAGTGGTTACACAACTAAGTATTAAATTCAATAAATTTTTATATAGCGCTTCTTACAACAGCGTGCCTCAAAGCGCTTTACACAGAAAATTGAAGAAATCAATACAAATGAATGAAGCCAGACAACAATGGA
>JABJVR010000106.1:4625497-4666725 GCA_025773905.1 Chitala chitala | reverse complement strand
TGGGTTGGCGCCCCGCCCTGGGTGTCCCCTGCCCTGCGCCCTATGTGCTCTGGGATGGGCTCCAGGCTTCCCCGCGAACCTCACCGGGAATAAGCGGTTAAGATAATGGATGGATGGATGGATGAAGTTTGGTGGCTTTTGAAATTGGATGTGGAAATCAAACTGACTGGAAATTTGGTTTATTTTTGTTGTCTATGAAGATTCTCAGTCATCCAGGTGAGGTTATCTGGAAGTTGAATCATGTCAACTGGACTTCTTTTTTGTTTATGCAGAAACGTTTCACCTTTTACCAAAAGGCTTCTTCAGTCTGTTTTATTTTTGTTGTTTGAAACTGGCTACATTGGTTTAAAGTACATGTAAAAAGGAAAAAATATATTAACATCAAGATTTTAATGAATGGGGACTGAAATGTATGTGTTGGTGGCTGTTTATTATAACAGTATCTGCTTGGTTTATTGAGATTTGGTATAGCTGTAGTCAAGGCATTAAACATTTGACATGTAATTCAAAAATTCTTGATTACAAACAGTCCTGACACCAGAATTATGTAATGTGACCCTGCAAAGGATAAGCAGTTGGAAAAATGGATGGATGGATGGATGGATAGATAGATGGGTGGATGGAATAGGTATTCATGTTAGGAGGAGATCTCAGCTTACTCGTAGATCACACCTCATCTCAATGATTTCAGCCAGAGGCTACAGGGACACATCAGACCTGTTTCTGATCTGTTTGAGTAGATTATCTTATTTCAGTGACAGCTGCAATAATATTTTATTTATTTTTTAGTACAAAGGTGGTTTTACAAGGTATGTGTCAGCTGTGTCACATTAATTTAAAAGTCTCCAAAAGGCTAAATGAGGAAGATCACGTTGTCAGATGCTACTCCACAAGCAAGGCAGACTTGCGTCCATTTTTTGTTGAAGATAAACATTTATTATTACAAAAAAAAGTATTAAAAAAACATTGCATGTGAATGGTAAAAAAATCATGACACATAGATTATGGTTGAGTACACATTGTGATGCAGTGATTTATCATGATTCAAATATCGTGGTCAAGAAAAATTAAGCTCTCCACTCATTCACCCTCATTTGACATCAACATGCAAGTGAGCACAGGTGATTAACCTCTAAACTGCCTATGCAGCATGACACAATGCCCACCCATAACTTAAAACCAATGTGGAATAACTCCAAACATCTTTCATAGCCATTATAAGGTATATGACTCCTGTTAGAGTGTCATACCTGTTAAACCAAAGGTATTGTCCCCTTAGTCATTTGTCAGGACAGGTCTGTCTCATACGTCCAACAGACCATGTGAAAGCAGGTGATGGTTGGTTTTTCCAGGAAATTCCAGTGAACATCAAGTTAATCATTGAGGGCCTAGAGGAGGTGGGTTCAGATGGCTTTGAGGAGCTGACTCGGAAACAGAACGACACCTTCTTTTCTGACGTGGACTTCATCGTCATCTCTGACACCACATGGGTGAGCAGGACTCCAGCCCTCACTTACGGCACCCGGGGGGACTGCTACTTCTTTGTTGAGGTAAGCCAGGCATAAACATGCATACTGATTAAAGTAATGAGTGTGTTATCACATTGTTCAAATCCTACAAGTGGGATTGTTTATCAATCCAAGACATAAAGTGCAAATTAAATTTACACGGTATAATAGGTGTTTAAACACATGGTAATAATAAATAAGTCATTTAGTAGACGCTTTTATCCAAAGCAATTTACAACATCTCATGTCTATTACAATGAGCTAGTACAGGGTGTCTTGCTCAAGGACGCACCAGCTAGCTGGGCTGGGATTCAAACCACAAACTTTATGCATCCCAGCCTGATGTTCTACCCATTGAGCCACCTGGCCACACATGGTTGTGTTATACAAATAATTATTGACATGCATGTGTACTGTTATTCATTGTAAGTTGCTTTGGATAAAGGTGTCTGCTAAATGTGAATTATGGTGTACAGTAAAATGTTATGAGAAGTCCGATTGTCTGTGCAGTAAAGAAGCTAAATCAGCCTTGTGCAGTAAAGCATTGCTTCTCTGTGCTCCAGGTAGAGGGCCTCAAGAGAGACCTGCATTCTGGTGTATTTGGTGGATCAATTCATGAGCCTATGACAGACCTGATAGCTCTGCTTGGTGAGTGGCAAGTGCCCTCTCCAGCGGAGGAGTCACATGACTATTATCTATCTAGGGCAACCTTTTATACATCATTCTAATTATGTGTATCTGGTGTTTTTCAAATAATTATTATAGTATTTAAAATAGTTAAGATTTTAATAATAACAGTTGTAAACTTGTAAGCGGACAATGTAAATAACTGATAACACATAAAAGATAGCAAAATATACCCTTTAATAAAATTAAAATTGTAAGCAAACTAACAGATTCCTCCTGTTATAGCCAGTCTTTTGGACCACAAGGGGAAGATCCTTATCCCTGGGTTGAGCGAAATGGTGGCTCCACTGACTGATGATGAGAGGAACATGTATGAGAATGTACAGTTCGACTTGGAGGAAAGGAGGAAAGACATTGGGGTGCCACGCTTTGTCCAGGACAGCAAGGTGCTGACAGGATAGGAGGTCAGGAGCATAGTGTCACATTACCCTAAAGCACTATGCTGATACCTTTCCCCACATTACTAGGAGGGTGTGCTGATGGCACAGTGGCGCTACCCATCACTTTCCATCCATGGAATCGAAGGGGCAGATGCTCTTCCAGGGTCAAGGACTGTCATCCCTAGCCAAGTCATTGGGAAGTTCTCCATTCGCCTTGTGCCTAACATGGTGCCTTCTGTGGTGCAAAGACAGGTATGACACGTTGCCCGTATCCTGCTTCCATGACCGTCCTTCATTATTTTACCAACAACTCACCTCTCTGAGGCAAGGCTTGAGCATGCCTTGACAGGACAGGGCTGTTTTGGTGACAAAGGGGGACCTACTCAGTATTAGTGGTCATAATGTAATGCCTGATTGGTGTGTGTGTGTGTGTGTGTGTGTGTGTGTGTGTGTGTGTGTGTGTGGTGTGTGTGTGTAGTATATAATTTGTGTAGCCAGTTTAGTCAGTGGAACAGTGGAAATAGAAATCTACAATATGCACATACACTTCACAGGAATCTAGTGCTGGTAGTGTTAAACTGTATTTCAGGTGGAGGACCATTTGCAGAGGGTGTTCAACCAGCAAAACAGTCCAAACAAGCTGACAGTGAGATGTACTGTGGGAGCCAAGCCATGGACTGCTGACCTGAAGGACCCCCAGTATGTTGCTGGGAGGAAAGCAGTGATTACAGGTAAGTTTCACTGATAGATTATTCTCCCAGTGCTTGGTGTCATGGAGGTAAGTCTGCTACAATAACATTGTACAATGGCTGTGCAGGTTTGAGTCCTGACAGAGCTTCCCACATTGCACTTAAATATGGCTCCTCTAGTATGTTCACATTCCTTTTGCATTACAAAGGTGTGCTCATGTTTAATTGCGAAGGAGAACGGCATTTAAACGTTTGTGAATCATTGTGCTATATCATTTTGTACTGGACAGTTTTTACAGCTCAGTATGTACTTAAGTCTGTTACTAAAATATAATGGACTTGAAATGCCATCGCTAATCACAGCTCAGCTCTTTACTGTCCAGACCACAGTTTCTTTGTTTGTCCCGATCTGCTTCTTGTTAGTGTTTGGAGTGGAGCCACAGCTGATCAAAGAGGGCTCCACAATCCCCATTGCTCAAAACTTCCAGGAAGTGACTGGCAAAAGTGTGCTGATGCTGCCTATTGGTGGTCATGATGATGGCAAGCACTCTCAAAATGAGAAAATAAGTAGGTAGGTTTGCAGAGCTCGCTTCCTTACTTCTTTTCTAATGCTGTCACATTAGTCTGGCTTCCTAAGGTACACTACCAGTCAAAAGTTTGGTCACACCTTCTTGTTCAAAGGTTTTTCTTTATTGTTTTCAACATTGTATATTAATACTGAAGACACTGAAATTATGACAGAACAAACATGGAATTATGTAGTCAACAAAAACATGTTAAATAACTCAGAATATGTTTTATATTTTCAATTCTTTAATGTAGCCACCTTTTGCTTTGACGACAGTTTTGCACATCTCACTCAGCCTCATGAGGTAGTCACCTGGAATGGTTTTCCAACAATTTTGAAGGAGTTCCCAGAGGTGTTGAGTACCTGTTGCCTGCTTTTCCTTCACTCTTCAGTCCAGCTCATTCCAAACCATTGCAATTGGATTTAGATCAGGTGATTGTAGAGGCCACCTCCTTCTCCATGCTCCACAGTGGGAATCACACATTCAGGAACTGTCCAATCACACTCTCTATATCTACCAAAGACATGTGGATTAGAAACAAAAATCTCAAATTTGGACTCATCGGACCAAATGACAGTTTTCCACTGATCTAATGTCCATTCATTGTGTTTCCTGGCTCAAGCAGGTCTCTTCTGCTTGTTGGTCTTCTGAAGTAATGGTTTCTTTGCCACAATTTGAGCTTGAAGGCCTGACTCACACAGTCTCCTCTGAACAGTGGATGTTGAAATATGTCTGCCACTTGAACTGGAGGAGGATTAATGCCGGCTCTAATCTGAGGTGCTGTAAATCAGCAGTTTCTGAGGCAGGTAATCATAATAAACTTCCTCTGCAGCAGAGATAGCTCTCTGTCTTCCTTTCCTGGGATGATTCTCATGAGAGCCAGGTTAATCATAGCATTTGATGGTTTTGGCGATTGGATTTGGGGACACGTTCAAAATTCTTGAGATTTTTTGGATTTACTAACCTTCATTTCTTAAATCCATAATATAGATTTGTAGAGTAGTTGTAAAATTAATAGGGCTACTGACTCTGATGGTGTAAAGCACATTATGAAGACAAGAAATATCACAAATTAACTCTTGACAAGGCACATCTGTGAATTGAAAACCATTCCAGGTGAGTACCTGGTGAATCTGATGAGAGAGTACCATGAGTGCGCCAAGCTGTCATGAAAGCTAAATGTAGCTGCTTTGGACAATTTAAAACATAAAACATATTCTGGATTGTTTAACACTTTTTTTACTACATAATTTCATATGTGTTCTTTCATAGTTTGGATGTTTTTAGTACTAATGTACAATTTTGAAAATAATAAAAATAAAGAAAAACCACTGAAGGAGAAGGTGTGTCCAAACATCCGACAGGTAGTGTATGTATGGTTAACACATTCTGTGTTAATATCAAACTGTATGTATTTCTTTTTCTTCCAGATATAACTTCATTGAGGGGACAAAGCTTTTTGCAGCCTATTTTCATGAGCTCTCTGCTATGTTAAACACATCTTGAAAGATGGTTCTTTCCAACTGTTTATGAATATTGGGACACTCACCTTCCCCCAGTTAAAGCCCTTGTACAGTTTTGGATGTAAAAGAATGACTACTAAAATCCGCCATTCTGTACAGAACTGATTTTTTGGCTTTTGTGTTACATGCAGTATTTTGCATAGCCTAAGGTTAACTGTAAACTATTTTGTGACTATATAAATACATTTTAATTCTGATATAATAATCAGTTTAAATTTTCATATTATTGATCATGTCACAGGAAAATATGACAAGTGCCTCAAAAAAGACTAATTACGTCACTTAAAATGTGAAACAATTGCTAAGGTCTTATCATTGTCAAATTTAAATGCGAATTCTAAATGCTTCATAAATTTGGAAAATTCTGACGGGCTAGAGTTATTGTTACACGTCGCTCAACAAGTTTAAAAGTCGACTGACACTTTAATATGTTAATTCATCTTAATATAAAAAAGGAAAGTGCCCTAATATGATTTATTGAGTGCCATTAGTTATCTAGGTACTCAGGACTTTTTCAGTTATCAGAACGCTGGGGGCTATACAATTTATCTTCTTCTTTCGGCTGCTCCCTCTAGGGGTCGCCACAGCAGATCATCCTTCTCCATGCCAACCTGTTCTCTGCAGCTTCCTTTGTCACTCCAACCTCTCTCATGTCCTCCCTCACTACATCCATAAACCTCCTCTTTGGCCTTCTTCTTCTCCTCCTGTCTGGCAGCTCCATCCTCAGCATTGTTTTCCCTATATACTCTCTATCCCTCCTCTGCATGTGTCCAAACCATCTACGTCCCGCCACTCTCACTTTGTCTCCAAACCATCCTACCTGTCCTGTCCCCCTAATTTGCTCATTTTTAATCCTGTCCAATCTCATCACTCCCAATGAAAACCTCAGCATCTTCAACTCTGCCTCCTGTCTCTTTGTCAGTGCCACTGTCTCCAGCCCATACAACATAGCTGGTCTCACTACCATCCTGTAAACCTTCCCTTTCACTCTTGCAGCTACCCTCCTATCACAGATCACTCCTGACATTTTTCTCCATCCACTCCATCCTGTCTGTACTCTCTTCCTCACTTCTCTACTACACTCCCCATTACTTTGAAGGGTTGACCCTAAGTATTTACACTCGTTCACCTTCGCTATCTCTGTTCCTTGCAACTGCACCATTCCACCACCCTCTCTCTCATTTACACACATATACTCTGTCTTGCTCCTACTAACATTCCCCTTCTCTCCAGTGCATACCTCCACCTCTCCAGGTTCATTTCTGCCTGTTCTCTACTTTCACTACAGTTAATTTCTGCCTGTATTCTACTTTCTGTTATACAGATCATTTATGATCCTTTTTATATTCACTCCGTGTAATAATTACAAAGAACAACATGTTAATTCATGTTAAGGCTAATGTGTAGAGGACATTTAATAACAAAACACACAAACCTGTAAGCATTAATAATAGCAAGAGATCTGCATTGGGATTTCTTGATGAAAGAAAAAGATGTCACATACATGTCTGTAGTGAAACATATGATTGACTATGGTGTATAATATACACAATTAGGCCACACATCTAATAATGACGGTGCGCACCGACAGATACGTAGTAAACGTAATATACCTTAAGCACTTCAACAGCGCGTGAAACAAATTCCATGTGTTGTCTCATGTGTGTGTCTGGGCATAGGCGGACTGCTAATCAGGACATTCCAGAGACACGAGGACGGCCGTCAGACCTCCAAAGTGACGTGCCCGTTATGTTGGGCGGCTCTGAGTCAAACTCCAGGGCTGTTTTCAAGTGTCTGAGTTATTTTGACCACTAATCTAATACATATGGAAACCGACTCTGAAATGTGGAAAAATATCAGTTTGTCCAACTTTGTTTGCAAACGCTGTTTTTTTTAACACATTCGAACTCGATGTTAAACATTTAAATTTGAGAATATAGATGTTCCGTAGCGTCTGCTCATTCTTGTTTTATCAATTGAATATTCTAAAAGTACAAGCGTAATATATCGTTTAATCTGTCTTCAATCGTCTTTTTTAGTGAGCGGTCATTTATCCTGTATCAACATCCGACCCAATGTTTTCTCACTCTGTATAACTTTCAATTAACTTTAAGTAATGTCTTTATTTGTAATATCTGGCTGTATATGTAATAGCAACATTAGCTTAAATTTATAACATTAAGACAATATGGCTGTTTAAAAAATATTACCTTTTGAAAGTTTGTAAAATTGTAACCTCGCCCAGGAAAAGTAGCAGGTAAGGCTATATCTGATTCATTATAATACAATCACAGACATCAAAGAGAACTGCTGACATGAAAGCTGGCTACATTTAGGCAAAATGAAAAGTGCTATCTTTCACCACAGGCAATTTTGGGGAAACGAATTTATTTGATTTTGATAAAAAATATATATATCATGCATATTTTATCGTATTAAATATCAAATGTATTAATACCGGAAAACCACATAACCACAACACGCATGTCACTAAACTGATAAAGAACGGAGACCCAAATTATAAACGCTGTCATTAACTCCCATGTTTCACAACATGACCACCTTTTATAGAGGTCACCTAAAACTCGTGCTTATTTGCTTTCGCCGCTGTCCAGGTCCAACGTGTTCAGAGCGCAGAACACGCAACAGAGCGCGTGACGTAGAACTCATACTACGGCACGCCACTTGTGACTAAGACCATAAAGAGCGGACGGAGAAAACAGGCGTACATTTTCAGGTAAGGCTTTAAAAAACAGTACATATAACAACTGTTTAAGTATATGCCTTCATTTTCTATTATGTCTTAGGATTTATATGTAATTCACAGTTGGAATTCGGTCTATTAAATAACATATTTCCGAGGTCGCATTTGGCTGGCTTTTTGGGCCTCTGTGCTACCGTCGTTTTGCGAGCTTTGAGCATTCAGTGCCCGCCCTACTCGCTATCGTATTGGACAATGGCAATAATTTTCTTTTCTGATTGGCTGGCATCTGCGTCGCTTAATTTTTGATGTCTTCGAGGATTCGAAGTTGGGGAAGTGCTTAAATACATGATAGCTTCACGATATACCACTACTAATATTGAAGAAAATGTCTTTAAGTATACACCACATTAATAACGCAGATTTACCTCCGCACCACATTTTAACAACAATAATTTATGGCGCCGTATTTACACACCCAGAAGAAGTACTAGATATCTACAATTAAGGTTGCCATGTAGTTAGCCTACATCGGTTGTATTTTCCGTATCATGTTCCCGCGAAGTTTTCACTTCTGTTCGGAGTCCCTGTTTGTAATCCTCCCCAAACGACTGCAGTTATATTTACGATTATATTTCACAAACTACTTCGCATTTCTTGTGTAATGTAGTACGTAAGTTTGTACGACGTATTGTGCTGTTCGAGGCCAATGTAGCGGCGTTGCTATGCGGGTTAGCAAACACGGCTGTCACATTTGAAACATGAACGCGGATTATGGCTTGACTCAACATAGCACCAATCAGTGTAAATTAAATAAACAGTTTAACTACGATTTAAATCTACCTGCTAAACACCTAACCAACAGTACGGGAAATGTGCTGTATTTAGTTAAATACAACAAAACGGAAGGAAGCCGCTTAAGGTTAAAATAACTTCAGAATAGGGCGCCTCAGCACAAATACGAGTGTTTAGCAAAACACCACAATAAGACGCAAATTCGAAAAACTGCACATAAAGACAGTAAACGTTGCTAAATACATATTCGACCGATAATACCAAGGTCCATTTGTCCACATCGACTTATTTAAGAGTTTTGTCGCACGGTTGAAGTATGACACCAACAGTGCGATAGCGCACCTCTCTGGACTGGAAACGTGAAGTTAAGAATAAAATGCCATAACCTAGGAATTTCCTTTGTAAATACAGTATTGGAAATAAATTAAGAAAAAAAAACATAACCGTTAAGTTTACTTGTGACGCGTTATCAGAAAAACACAAGTAATTACGAGTGTAATTAGTGCTTGAATTGAATTAAACTAGTTATACGAACTCAGTCATCACTTTAAAACAAAAGATTTTAACCTGCGATTTTTGTGAGCAAGCTTTAATATTTGAGAAAAAAAACGTCAGGAGGTTTAATTATCGTTAAACTGGGAGACGAGCTCTGTATAACAAGGGATGTAGGGTCGGGGGGTTACAAGATCGGTTTCGTCTGAAATACCACCGGTACCTTGGGGAAACGTCGTCTGGCGTGTTTCTTCGTACAGTAGCAGGTCCACTTCCTCCCATATTGGGTCTTGGTTTTAGCATCACAGGCTTCGATAGTCAGTAAAATTAAAATAATATATATTTCATTTTTCCTCTGAGGCCCAGTACGAAATAAAAAATATAAAATATGTTATTCTTTCTGTGCGTCCCGGTACCGGTTGGTTGGGGATCACTACTTTAGGTATTTTATAAAACGAGGGCATAAGAGCAGACTATTCAAACGCAGTTGGAATGTAAAGGGTAGAGTTTCAGTCTCAGAGTAGTACAAACAAAACGCAATCGCACAGAAGTATAAAACTGGTACGGTGAGATCACAGTGTAGTATTGAATGTTAATTTACAGTAAATGATAAAAGTTACAACTTTATTTTAATCCTAACATCCAAACTGTCCAACCTATTATAATTTTTAAGACACAATATTACATACTAGTGTATATTATACACAGTATATGTATTGATTCATTGTTTCATACTCAAATATATTGAAAACCTACAATAACTATAATACATGAACACCACAATACACCACAATTTGATGTCACTTGTTTTTTAAAAATAATATAATTTTTCATTTGCTCTTCATGCAGTCTTCCAGGTAGCCTTTGAAAAGGCTGCACTCCAACAAATCACAAACTACTTCCCTCACACACATATGTCTGACATCACCCTCCTAATAAGGAATCGGCATAGGGTGTGTGTATGGGGGGGCACTTCTAAAAGGCAGGCGCAGTGACATATCACCAGCTGCAGTCTCCAAGTTGAGGTCATTGGTGTCATGTACCAAACATGTTGCCTGAGGAGTCATGAAAGCAGTGACAGAGAAGCGATGAATAAATTGAAGCTGACAAACTCTTCTCATGGTAGTAGCTTCCTACAGACAAGCAGTCTGTGGATCTGGCTTGACATGATATTAACATTGGCCTTAAGTCCCCCCCCATCTTATTCTTGATATTCAGTTGAAGATTCCTCTGTGACATTCATTCATTCCATTTATAATATTTTTGTGTCACAATGTACTTTTTCAGCTTCCTGTGAAGTGCCCACTGGCTACAATTGTCCTAGACAAACAGCACTTTTTAAAATTAAGGCATGGTCATGAAATTTAATAAATGTACTGCTTTTGAAAAAATATTTAAAAAATTGTATTTTCAAATTTGTCTCTTTAGGTGTATAAGAGGATTTTTACATTACTTGCATTGATTCCCCTGTATTTAAATTTTTGAATATTGACCTGACTATAGGTTTAATTCAAACAGAAAGAAGGTGACATATTTATACTTGTGCCAGGGAAAGTTTTGTGGTCTTAAATGATCAAACTGATCAGAACTGTTTCCATTTTCCTCTTACCATTTGTGGCCTTATGTTATTTGAAGTGTTAATGTTGAAATAAGAATTTTTGGTTTTGTTTACCTGTGCAGATGCAGTTAGAACATGGGCTAAAGATGACTATCTGTGCAGTCACACATTCAAGGGACTTGTTAAATATTTATCCTTATTTAATGTCACTTGCCAAGTGCCTGACCACTTTAGTGTTTTGCCTTTTGTAGTCTTTCTGTGTTTATTCCTTTTTTGCCTTTTAACAAAATACTCACGCTAATGAATGTTTAACCAGATTATACACACTGTTGTCTGTGTAGGTTATAATAAGGTCTAACAGATTCCCTTGTTATGCACAGATTAGATTAGTCTTTTTCAAATTCATGTTGACTACCCCTTAAATAATTTTGGCAAATGGGCGTGATAAATCTTCCATGATTTTAACTGTAACAGAAATTAGGATAATAATTACAGATTACAGGATTAGTTTGAGTCAATTTTGTATTTATTAATGCCGCATAAAATGGCTTCCAATCTTTGGATGGAGTTTCCTCTTTGATTTGGGGAATGAAATAGCAAGTGACTTGAGACTAGCAAGCCTTACATCCTTTAATACATCTGAGAAGAAATCAGGCCTGCAGGATTATTTTTATGATCAGTGAAACCATGTAGCATATGAAGGTGAGATGTTTTCTTTGGCCAGCTCTCGCACAGCACCTCCAGCATCAAATCTGCATCACCAAAGCCTGACGCCTGACCTCTGCTCACCGCTCTTTATGGCGCAAAAAACTTACATTTGCGCATGTGATTCCTAGGAGGATTGCGTCCTTTAGTCAGAGAGACTGTGGTCATAATTGACCTTTGTATTTGATGTTGGCATTCTCCATTCCAGTCTTATTTTTACAGAGTCGATAAAGTTCTCCTTCTTTTGAAAATAAGTTCTCATGCTGGGCAGCTCTATGTCACTGCTCACGTGTACTCGAATATCGTTCTCTTGACCATTTCACTATGCAGTACGATATAATAATGTTGCACCACTCAATTTTTTTTTGGTAGTATAAATTTGGTGGATTTTATTCAGACTGCCTTGACACAAGGCAGTCTTCCATTTGTTAGTTAATTCTCCTCAAAAGTGTTGATGTCAGTTTTGTTGGATGACATCAGTTTTGGTGGATATTAATACCATGGACATACAGTGCCTTCCACAATTATTGGCACCCTTAGTTAAAAAAGGTAATGAAAACATGTCTTTCCGTTTATACTCTTTATACTTTATTTAAAATATTCACAAATATCTAACCTTTAATTAAAATAATTTAATGGAAAAAAATATTCTTAACATGAAAGATAAATATTTTTTTAAATATACCACAATGTTGGTACCCTTTCATGTAAAACTTTGTGTAACCCCCCACCACCACCACCACCTTTTCCCAGATAACAGCTCTGAGTCTTTAACTGTAATGCTTAATGAGGACGGAGAACATATGCATGTCAACGGGTCTGATACCATTCCTTGTTGGTGCTGTGTTATTAGACACATCAATATAACGATATCCTGTTTGGTTGCAAAGCGTAGCGTTGCCTAGAATTTCTATGGTCATGGCTGAAAGGAAAATACAGACAAAAAGTTTCTTTAAAAAAAAAAAGAGCACGGAATGAAGGAAATGACCATGAGTAGGATTGAAATTGGTCATATAAAATAGAATTACATGTAGTACACATGTCTCTTTAAACCGTACATCTGCAGAATTGTGATGGTGAACGGAAAGTTTTGCAGTTTGACAGCTCTCACCCTGGAATTGCTGAGACATCACAGTCTGCATTTAGTCAGTCTAATGTTGGTAGTGTCACTTTGTGTTTATGGTTACGGATTTCTTATAGACAATGGTGATGTACATGATGACAATGCCAGAGCTTTGGGTAGGTGATAGTATTGTCCCAGAACACACCATTAAAGTCTTATTTTCATAATGTCCCCTGGACCCCCCTATGTATACATTTTCCTCTGGCCAGCCTGCCTGTTATTATTATGTTTATAACTGTTATTATGGAAACTTTTGAGAGGGCTGCAGATTGAGGTACTGTTCATTTACCCAGTGCCAAAGCCCTCTTTGGTGTTTTTTGCTAAAAAGCTGTTTTTTTATGTGATCCTTGGAGATTCTTTGGCAACTAGAAACATGCTGGTCACTGTGTGTGTATTGACACGTCTTGTTTCAGGTCATTTCTTAATAGTGCAATTTGCTTTACACTTAACTATTGCCCTGACAGTGGAAATGGGCCTTTTCAAGGATTTGGCTTTTTTTTTCATAGCCATGTCCAGATTTGCACCATTGTGATGGATGACCAAAGGAAATAGGTCTGTGTGTCACATCAGCGTTGAAACATGTTGAGACTGACCACTTAAGTGTTCCTGATCATTTAGGGGAACTTAAAAATGTAAATATAAATCGGAACATGCTTCAATTCACTCACATTATTTCTATGGCTGCCAGTAATTGTGGCACATGTACTTGAGAAAAGTTTTGGTTCACATAATTGATTTTTGCTTTCATTTATTTCACATAACGTTAATGGATAGATTTTTGTTAATATTTTAAATGAAGGATCAAGAGGGTATAGAATAAATCGTTTTTTCATAACGATTTTTACTCGTCTTTAACAACGTTGCGAGAGGGCACTGTACTGTACTTTGCATTTCCTTTGTAATTCTTCACATTGTCACATTCTGAACACTAGATGGCGACAAACAATAGCCTTGCTCCGTAAAGACAATCCTTTTAATGATGCGATTTTGCATCTTATAATTTTAAATTGTTTTAAAATTAATCTGCAAAGTGTTTAATTGCATGTATTATTCATCACTATAGAATGTTTTTGAAAATGAGTTTAAGTGAGGTGTTTTTTTTATTCTTAACAGGTGAAGAGGCAACACATCAAAACCTTTAGTTTCAATTCTGGGATTTTGTTTTTGGAAATAGACAATCAAATGGATAACTTAAGGAATAAAAGGAAGTTAAGGTCAGGCAAGGAAGTAGTGGAAGACAAAGAGGTAGAGGAAGATGGTCAAAGTGGCAGCAAAATTAAACATGGAGGTGAGATTAGTGCAGTGAGTAAAAGGTCTCAGACAGCAGAGAGTTCTGTGGAGGACAGGAGCACAGTTGAGTTGTGCCCGGCACCCGAGGTGGAGGTGAAAGAAAACGCAAGTGAGGAGCATCAAAATGATGGAAGTCCGTCACCTGAGTGCAGCTGCGCATGCACCATATGTGATTTTGTGGCTAAAACCCCTACAGCTCTGAAGGTACACACCACAAGAAAACACTCCCGAAAGGGGCCTGGCTTCAAAAGCGATGGTGCAGTCAGTAAAAGAGCCAGACCTAACCAAGACACCCAGCAGGACAGCCACGTGCCGGGTACGGTATCGTCAGACAGCGGCAATGTAGAGAGTTGCCCACAGCATTGCTCCGGGGCAGAAAGTGCAGACCAGGTGGCCGTACATGTGAAGGAGGCACAACAGGAAAACCTGGGCAGCAAGGCGTCACATGAAAAACGAGAGCCCTTTCTGCAGGAGGGCCAGTGTTGTGGTGCAAGCGACTGTGTACCTCCAGCAGCTCCAAAGATGAACAGTGGCCCTGAGGCGATCAGTCCCACTGCTGCAGCTGCAGTAGATCTCAGTCAGACCGGTGAGCGTGACACAAGACTGAGCTCCTCTAGCATTCCATTAGAAGGGGTCGACACCACTGTAGAATCCAAAAACAACAAAACCTTGGATGAGGGCAGGAGAAAGAGAAGGCAGGATGTCATCAAAAGCTTTGTTAAGGCAGAGCGTTGTCCAAAGCAAACTGTTGGCGCTGCCAAGCAAGGTGCTGATGGTGATGTGGCAGATGCTGTGGCTGATGGTGTTGAAGCAGCAAGAGACACAGCTGTAAAACATCAAGAAATAGGATCACGTGTTCAGAGCAGAGCTATCAGACGAGGTCCAAAGCCCAAGAATCAGCACACCTGCAGCCACTGTGGACACTTGTTTCCAGACAGGCCCAGTCTCACTATTCACATGAAAAGGCAGCACACAAAAGAAACCGATTTTTTTTGCAGAGTGTGCTCATACAGCTGTGTGAACAAGTGTGACTATGAAAAGCACTGCTTGAGCACCAAGCACAAACAGCTGGTTTCAGAAAAGTCAGAGGTTCAGGATCCCCTGGCGTCGGTGGACGGTGGTGATGAGCAGCAGCAAGTGTATGAAATTGAGGTTCAGGTTCACAGCGAGGGTTCGAAATCCAGCGCAACTCGTCTGGCTGCCGCTCAGCTGCTGAGGCGGTCTGCGAACTCCCGGCCGCAGCTTCAGTGCAAGGCTTGTGCGTACAAAACCTGCTCGTCCACCTTGCTGTTGAGGCACGAGCGACTCAGGCACTCCAGGGAGATCCGCTTCCACTGCAGGCCGTGTCGTTATTACACCACCACCTCTGAGGGCATGGAAAAACATATCTCCAGGAAGAAACACCAGCAGTCCGCCAGGAGAGACAACCTTGGGGTGTCTTTTGAAGAATGCGTCGAAAAAGTGTGCAGGAAGCCATCAGATGCGCGGCCCACTTGTGAGGATATGCCAAGCATCGAGAAGGTTGATGGGCAGTCCAGTGAAACTATGGTGCCTGATGAAAGTGCAGAGGGGACTGAGGAGACATGTCCCCCCAAAAAGAGACGAGGCCGGCCAAAAGGATCCACCATTACAACTTGCGATTACTGTGGGCTGGTAGCCTCAAATGCGACAAACCTCAGTGTCCACATAAGACGGAGGCACAGTCGGCAGTACAGTTTTGGCTGCAAACTGTGCAGCTACTACTGCGTGACTAAAGGTGACATGGATCGGCACTGTGCCACCAAGAAGCACATGAAGCGTATGCAGGAAGCTAATGGTGACAATCCAGCAGACAATCAGGTGGATCCAGGTAGTGTGGTGGAAGTTCTAAACAATGGACAGGCGTCCAGAGTGAAGGATTATCCCAGTGAGGGAGATGCCACCTCAGCCAGGCAAGTGGCATTGGATGAAGCAACGTTGGCTAGCGGCCAACTGTCGCAAAGCGAGAGCAGGCCAGAGACTGGGGCTGAACATTCAATAGCTGTCATTCTGGACAATGAAGAACAGGAGACTGATGGCCCGGTCCAGAAAAAGAGTAAATATGACTCTGTCAATTCTTGTGCCCATTGTGATTTTGTTGCCCATTCCTTGCCATCTTTGGACCTCCACATAAAGCGGAAACACACTAAGGACTTTGAGTTCATGTGCAAGGCTTGCAATTACTATGCAGTCACACGCAGGGAGATGTCACGGCACGCCACAACTGAGAAGCACAAGCAGAAGAGCCAGTCTTACCTGGAGTCTCTAAGGAAGAATGAGGGTGAGATGAGGCCTGCAGACAAGGAAATGGAGTCAGAGGGGGAGCCCAAACTGGAGGGAGGCTGCATAGCTTTCACAGGAAGTCCTCAGACAGAAGAAGCTGCATCGGACCAACAGGGTGCCGAAATTTCAAAAGATGTTATCTCTACCTCAGACAATGCAACTAGCGACAAAGGTAACAGCGATTTGCTGGAACCTCATAGTACTGATATAGATGGAAGCGATAAACCCTTGAAGAGTGAGCCAGACTTTGTGAAGACTGTGACAAATGAAGGGCATGTCAGTCCTCAAGCTACAGAGTTAAGAGATGATGGAGGTACAGGAGGGAACCAGGCGTTGACTGAGGACACACTAACAAAGGATGATGGACAGTTGATGGCAGTTGAAGACTCAGCTATGGAGTCTGAGGAAATTCCTGATGAGGACATAGAGGAGGCAAGAGCAGAAACAGAGGACGATGGCCTGGTGGAAAGTTTGTCAGATGCAGACCCTGACTATGCTGATGGGAGAGAGGAAGGCTCCTTATCAGTCAAGCAGCTGGTTAGAGCCATTCCTTTCGATGCATCTATTGTTTCTGCAAAAACATTTCTAGAATGTGAGCCCTTGGGGCAGGAGAGTACTCAGCCTGTCAGACGGGTATCATCCAGCATTCATTCTGCTGGCACTTCCAGCCCTCCAGGAGCCAGAAGAAATACTGGCCCAAGGCCTAAAGGATCCACAAACTCTCGTATCCGCTGTGAGGACTGTGGATTCCTGGCTGACGGCCTGAGTGGACTGAACGTGCACATTGCCATGAAACACCCTTCAAAGGAGAAGCACTTTCACTGCTTGCTGTGTGGCAAGTCCTTCTATACCGAAAGCAACCTACACCAACACTTGACCAGTGCCGCCCACCTCCGCAACGAGCAGGCCAGCATCGAGGAGTTACCTGAGGGTGGAGCCTCGTTCAAGTGTGTCAAGTGCACGGAACCCTTTGAGACAGAGCAAGACCTCTTTGTGCACATCAAGGAGAAGCATGAGGAACTGCTGCGTGAGGTCAACAAGTATGTCCTGGAAGACACAGAGCAGATCAACAAGGAGCGTGAGGAGAACCAGGGGAATGTGTGCAAGTACTGTGGGAAAGTGTGTAAGAGCAGCAACTCCATGGCCTTCCTTGCACATGTCCGCACACACACAGGTAACTGCTATGTGCCCATTGTCTGTGGAAAATTGTATTGTGCTTTCATTGTCATCACTTCACTGTGTGGGAGTGTGAGATACACTTGTTTTTCTGTCAGAGCATCTTTGGCTGTTTTCTGTCTGTACCACAAAAACGTTAGATGACCTTTAGTTGATTTCTACTGATGTACAGCAATATACTCGCTGTGAGAGAGCTTTTCAGATTTTGTGTGGAGAATGTTCAGGCCTAAAAATATATGATGTAAGCATCACCTGACCACCATGGTACTTAGAAAAGGTGTATTATCAACTTGAGCCTCTGGGTTTTGTGTGTGTAAATGGTTGCTTGAGTTTTGTAAGTTTTGTGTGTTGGTCACTGTACTTCGTAAGTATGCAATTTATGAAGGTGCTCTGTGAAATGTTCCAGAACGGACAGGCTGCTCTCTAACTAGAGAGAGGATGATGAGATGCTGATGTACTGAAGACTGAAACTCCCTTTTACTGTCTGTATAGATGTGGTACCTTTAATTAATGTGTCCATTACCTGGATTCTCTTTTAATTACAGTCAATAAGTCTTGCTGGATGTGTTAGGACTCGCTAAAAGCATGTGAAATCCAAAAGAGAGTTTAGCTAATTCTTTAGAATAATCAATGCAGACATTTCAGATCCTAATTTCCCCAGTGTGTGGAGGACTGATCATTCTTAATCCGTTAAGATTAATTTTGTTGTTTGTAATGCAGAGTGGGTCTACATTGAATGCAAGAACAATTGAACATCCAGCAGAACAAACCGTAAATGTAGTTCTTAAAGATAAAAACAACAAATGCAAGAATTGTTTAAATATTTATAACCTTTTTTTGTATTTATTAGTTCTTCTGCAGACACTTTTAGCCATACTTGGAATGTGGGTGAACAGTATAGTTGTGCTTTCCTATTTATAGTTGGGGTTTTATTGCACAGTGGCCCAAAAAGTGTCCTTTCTGCAGGTGATCCTGTACCTTCCCAGTCACAGGTACTGTTCCACCAGGTCTACTGCTGTTTATTTATAAGACATGCGAGGGAGACAGGGAGTGGAACATGGCCGAACCTGTCTGCTGTTTTGGGTCTGATCCTAAATGACTTGGACCTCAGATCTTCAAGCTCATCTTAATTATGGAAAGAGGGTGCTAAATTCTCAGCAGGGGAGGGGAATACAGTTGATATTTATGTAGCACTTTTGTTTTTTATTATGGTTCTCTAGAGAGGTGTGTAAGCTTTTTTTTTAATGTTGGCTTCCTCTTCAGATGTAGGCTAATTGTTATTAGTTGCTTCTTGTTTGTTTTATACAAATACATTTCTTGTGTGGAATGAATAGGACAGACAGTTTCTGAATGTTCACCATGGGTGAAAGTAGAGAGTCTGTTTCATATGAATATGAGTAACAGTTCTCACACAGATGCTGATCACTTTTAAATGGTGGCTATAAACAAAAACACAGACAAGATGTAATAAACTTGAAAATTAGCTCTAAGTTTGTGTGGAAGATGGATTTATTTTTGTGAAAGACTTAATGTCTCAGAAAAGATCTGCTGCTTTGAAGAAAAACTTCCAGATATAGTGAAAATATCCAACTGTAATAAAATTCGGTCGTTTGATTTAAATGGTTTTAATAAAAGAATAATATAGCCTGGTCAGTTATTTAGTATCCTTCAAATTTATACTTTTAACCCTTGTTTGGTGTTTGGGTCATTGAAACATTGAAAAAACATTGAAATGGGTCTCACAGACATGAGCACCATACAAGGGTTAACCAACTTTACCACTAAAGGTGATCTGTTTTGGTGTAACACAGATAAACATCTAGTTTCATGTAAATTGGTGTTTTGGTTTGTTCTTAGAGTTCTTCTGGATTCATAGGGTTCTTTGGTCACATGATTCATCATCATGATTTATGCTGGTTTTAGTAATTTTTTTTTCATTAGCATGCAGAAACTGGGTCCTTTTTAAAGTGAAATTAGTTTGTTTTGTGACACCAACATATAAGGTACTGTCTGTGCAAGGTGTTGGACTGCTTTTCTTGGCACCAACAACAGCAGCATAAATCTGAGAAGGGTTTACGAAATTAATTAGTCACTCCTGGTCTCACTGTAACTGAAGAAGTCATACCACCAATTTGGATAGCAATGTTAATTTAACATGACACTGATTTAATGGTTGATTTCAGTGACACAGAATTAATGTTGTTGGAACGGAGCTGTTTAATCTGATAGGCTATGACGGCTGAGAGGTGTAACGTCTTCCTCCTCTTGGCATTTTTAAAAACACACGTAACCATCTGGATGAATACACTGGCCACATGGGTCATCCGTGCGCCAGGCTGCATGACGGGCAGGGCCTGTGGGCTGAGGGCCAGACATGGGCATCCTGATTCGCTGCCGTTCGACCGTGAAACGCTCCCGCCTCTGGACCTTGTTAGCGCCTGGCTGCCTTTCAATCTTTGTTACTACGTTGGCCTTCGACGTGTCGTACTCTGAGCTCTCAGCAAGCGAACCGTGCACGAACGTATTAGCGGTCTACACAAAGCGCTTAATCAAATCAGTGGGCACCGCCAAAATTAATATTGTGGTGTGTCTGTGTTAACAGACAGCTCTCATTTCCTCCACTAGAGGTCCTCGGTAAGTTCTGTAGCCCCCTTTCAGGAGGAGAACACTGTTGTTGTTGCTTTTGCATTTGTGTGGGTGCTTGTTGACAGATAGATCACTGGTTGCCACCCCTGAGGAGCCACACACTGTGTCTTTACAGAAACCCAGAACCATGTGGCCAGTCTGATTGGAGGACCACACCCCCCTCTACAATAGCACCTATCCACCTCCAAGGCTACAGCCAGTGCCTGTGCCCCACTAACGACCCTGTGAAAGCACCTCATCCTTGATGGATGACGCTTGGCACAGTGTCCTCCTTCATCCGGACACTTGCAACCCCACCCCCCCACTCCTCCCTAGATTTATTAATGACAATAATTAGGAGTAAACCTCCTCGCAAACCCAGGCAAAGTGATTAGTGCTTTCATGATGGAGCGGGCAGCAAATGCGGAGGATTGATTTACACATCCCGCTTGACCTCAGTGCTTGGGGCAGAGGGAGCCTGCTGGTTGAAGGAAGGACTTCTTCCGTCTCCACATTCTCAATGACCGTCGGGTTACAGTAACTGCCCGCGGACAATGAGAAGGCCGAATCGGCTTTCTAGCATTGACGTTAAGGGGTTAAGGGGTTTCCACTGAAGGTTATTTGCTGGAGGAGAGGAAGTAATAAGACCAGCAATGATATCCCCTCCTCTTTCCTGCATAGCAATTAGGGACCTCAGTGTTTTGGTCCCACAGCAGTGATTTCCATGGTACCCATGGTTGTACAGAGGTAACGGTTTTAGCACTAGACTCAGAGAGAAGAGACCATCTGTTTGCCCATCAAAGACTCTTCCTCCATAAGCTCCGAATTAGCACTCAAGTTGAGCTGAACATTTCTGGTTTTGTCACCTGCAGACTGATATAACAGATGCTGAATGCTGATGTGATTTTAAAATATGTCCGCAAAGCGAATGTGTGACTATTACTTACTCTGTTGTTATTCATCTCAGATCATCTCGAAACCACATCTCTTAAAATAAAACATGCTGTGCAGGGAAATTGTAACAGACCTCTTGGCTTTTTAGTGACTTTATTTGTTTATTCTTTCTCAGTCTCCTACTCAGCTGACTGTGTTGCCTTACTTGACTCAATGTGTCATGTTCTTCAGGATCAAAACCTTTCAAATGCAAAATCTGCAACTTTGCAACGGCTCAGCTTGGAGACGCCCGTAACCATGTGAAGAGGCACCTGGGCATGAGAGAGTACAAGTGCCACGTCTGTGGGTGAGTGTTATGCATTGACACAACAGGAAGTGACATACTATCGGTAACTACAATTACAAGTGCTAACTACTGTGGACATCAGAATCTGGGGCCTTAACTATAATAACCCAATGAACTACTTTTCTGCTTTTTAAAAGTCCGTACAAATGTGACAGTGCTATAGTTCCTGTACCTTTTTTACCTTGTGTATGGTATTGGTCACTGCTATCTGTCAATGTAGAACCGAGAGCTAACAGTTTTCACATGTCCTGTTTATGTTGGCATATGCAAACTGTGTTTTATAGTGTAACTATTAGAAAGGCCATTCATGTCAGGTGAAGTCAGTTACGCATTATTATTTTATAACAGATAAAGTGAATTTATTTACTGATGCTCTGATTGCCTTAGGTTTGAAGTGTTGAAGAAAATTCAGTTGTCACTCTTATGGAGGTTAGTTACCAAAATCACATTTTGATTAATCAGTTGCAGGGATTGAATACACTGAGAAGCTGAGATGTTCCCTGGTTGCTGACAATACTCTAACGAAAAGAAAAGTCCCCTTTCTTTTTTACTGTAATGGTAATTGAGGATTAGTAGCAACATTCCACTTAAACATTTTTATAGGCTGGCTCCACTTGTACACACTTCTGTTCTTATGAGCTCATGCTGTCGCAAACACGGCGTCGGCATCTACTGGTGTTGTTACTTTAATATCCACTGTCCTGTGAATGAGGTGAGCTGGTTATCCTGGGCCTATGACAGTTTTCAGGAGACAGATAATGAGTCACTTCTTCGGGCTGTGACAGTCTGACAGGTTTGAGTCTTGGGAGATCAGGCATATTACATGTTCCTTCTTTTCACGCTTCTCGTACACGTGTGCGTGTTCACGTGAACATGCAGAAGAACCATAACTTTAATGTTGGAAGATCTATGTAAGCTATGTGATAATAAAAACAACTTTGCAAATATAACCTATGTTCTGTAAAAGGGACATATTCAGCTGCTGTTGCCTAATTTTTCTGAAACGCAATGTGGTTTGCATTGTGGTTAAGGGATATATATTTTACACACGAACGTGTTCAGTGTGTGTGTGTGTGATTTTGTTTTGAATTTTTTCATTTTTAAAATGTTTGGTTTTTTTACGACTTGCTTTGTAAATTGAATTTCAGAAATTTAGGTATGCTAAACGTAAACGCTACATGACTTCAGTTTTCAAAAGCAGCTGAAAGTGGAGAAGCTTCTAGCCTGTTTTTGATTGTTTAATGAAAGCGCGTATCGTATGGTCTGCTCATTACGCCTCTGACTCTCAGCACTCGTGAGAGAACCCCTGGTGGTGACACGGTTGTGGTTTTGACGCGCTGCCAAAACGTTTCGGACGCTCCGAGCGTATCGTATTTGCAGCCGCCGTCGACCCTATTTTCCCCAAGCTTGGGGATGGATATGTTTGCTGCAAAGATTAAGGAAAGGTTGTTGATACTCGGAAATCACATTGTTGTGGCATTTAATTAACAGATGCAAATTAAGGCCAGAGCCAAGATGAAACCTTGACCCAACTGCCAGTCACACGAACAACCTGTTCGCAGAGGGGCCGCCTCGTCTCTTCCGCTCTCCATTTCTTTGCTTCCCCTCTTTCTTGAATTTAATCTGCTGGCAGAAGACTTGACATCCATATAATGTGCGGCGAGTGGCGAGGTCCCCGGCTTGAATCAGGCCGCTGCGAACTCTGAGCGGGCCGTCTATCGGCACTGTTGAAAACAGGCAGCGACATGGGGAGCCGAGTGGGTGCTGTAGGTTCGACCAGCGCTTGTCTGCTTAGGTTCTGCAGCTCGGTTTGTGACCGTATAGCCTCGGGCAGCCCGTCACACCTTTCTGCACTCAGCGCTCACTTTAAGCATCGTGTTTCTGTCGCCTTTACCTGTTCGTTGGTTTGTAGAGTGACACATGCATTGAAGTAGATAAGGTAGCGTTATATTTCCAATATGGGCGGCAAAAGTTCCCCAGGATTTGAAACCTCCAGAGATTAATATTCAGTTTGTTCTTGTGTGCAGAAAGGGCACAATGAAATTCTTGTATGCATGTTTGCTTGCAAAAGTGTACAACACAAGCAGATCACTGAGGGAGTCTGAGCAGAGGATGGAAAGGGAAATCCTTAAATATGGAAACTTTATCAAATGCACAACAGAGGATAACACGTGTACATTTACCATAACGCCACATCGCTTCCTCTATGTACTTAATTAGGTGAAGAGTATTTTGTAGCACTCAACAGTCTTTAACTCCGAGTCTTTTTACCTGCAATGTTAAGGACATTTAACCGAATTTGGCAAGGAATTCCAACGAATTCCAACGAAACAAACCAAATTTCATAACGAAGGCCTGGTCTACAGTGTTACGAAGTATGAAAAGAAAATGTTAAACGGTTAGAAAGCCAGTTAATTGCTTCGAAAAAAGCAACAGAAATGAGGAGTGGACGGATCGAGACAAACCGCCAACTGGGCAAAAGTACTGTATATATTGTAGTATCCTTCATATTTAATGGAAAAACAAAACACGGCTCAACGAGTGGCGTGTACTCGCAGTGGTGCAATAGGCATTAATGAGGCATTCTTGTCCCCTCCATCTCTTTTAGAGGACGCTCTGGATTCAGCATTTTTGCCCATCCTCCCCTGAGAACCCCGCATACAAACCCTCAGCGTCTTAAATAATGCATCTTGAGTTTAATCGTTGTAAAACATGGTTGTAATATTGAGACCCTATATTGATACCAGAACTGCAGGGTTGCACTCGTGTGTGTGGATTTTAAAGTGTCGCTGCTCTGTTTGCGCTTGTTTTATTAATGCTACACATTAATGTTACGAGCAAGAGCCGAAATTCCGCTCGTCTGGCTTTTAAGTAAATCGCTTATGTGGGCGCCGGTCAGACCTTATTCGTGTATGGTGTGTTTTACTTTAATTATCCCTCATTTATTGGAGCGGCTCCGGCGGTGTGTTTCTACACCAGCACACAGCTCATATTAGGACATACTTAGAGACTTGGTGAGGGTTTAGTGTTGGGTAGACCTCGTAGCTGTCAGATTTGTTTTCAGAGCGACGCTTTTGTCGGCGCAATGCCCTGCGTGTAGACTGCGTTAACAGGAATGGACCATCAAGTCACTGTTTATCCTGTCCAGTCATCATTGTATGTCCCCAGCCACCGTGGTGTAATATTTTATAATCCCCCAATAGAATCTATCTTAAACTCCGGAAAAAGCCTTATTTTATATTTAACCATAGCTGCGGATGAGAAGGAATCCCGGTGTCGCTGATTATAATGTCACTCTCCGCCTTTCCCGGCCCAAGTAATTGTAAATCATTGTTTCATAATGTGTCAACGGATGTCGGTAGCAGGCAATTAAACGGCACAATATAATGGGGGAAATTATTGCCTGTCAGGTTTTTGAACAACACTGTTTGAGTTATACTTAATCATTGCGTACATTAGCAACTTCTCTGGAGTCCCACAGAATTCTCAGTTTGAAACGTGCTGCGTTATTTAAACACTGGATATAAATAAGACTGGCGGGGACAGTTACAAAGTGGGAAACGCAAAGAACATTGTACCCATGTCAAGTCCTTAAAACAAATTTTAGACGCCCGAAAAAATATGCTTTGGAAAAATGTTAGCGAGCTGAAACTTCTTATTCCTTTTAGATATTTTCTTTCCTTAACAAGAACCGTTGTGATCACCTGTAGTGCTTAGGACCTTGATGAAGAGGTTATTTCTGAGAATGCACAACAAATTAAGACAGCATACGTTTATGCTATATCAGCCTGTCCATATGTAGAATGCATGTTTTGGTTTTTTCAAATTAATTTTGCTAGTTTCAGTCCTGACAGGTGGTTCCAAACTGATAATTTTCTTCTCCTTAGCACACACTGAACTAATGATCATGGTGTTTGGATTGTCGTCGTTTTTGCTGTTTTTGCTGTTGGTGTGTTATTAATCAAATTGTATCGGTCTCCTGTGTGGTTAAGCTCTTTGGATATGCTATGTTAGCAGAGAGGTCCAGATCACTGTGAAGTTGATGTGACTGAGTCGTGTTCTGCCCATCTGTGGATTTTTAATAAGAAATTGAACTGATCCAGCATTAGTCTAGGTTTTGTTAGTGTTTTTCCATTCGCATAACAAAAACCCATGAATTCAGTTGGTGAAGTCATGTAACTATAAACAAAGAAACTTTTAAAATAAGAACATGCAAAGTACATAAATGGTAACCCAGGGCGATAGCTACTGCCTTCTAGTCAGGGCCCATCTGAACAAGGTTCTTTGGACTCAGTTTGATTAGGGCCTCTGGTGGCATATGGGGTTAAAATGCTGTGAATCTGTGTGCTCAGTGTTGCAGGCAGATGTAAGGAAAAGGAAACTCAGTTTTATGCTAATGGTAATACCTGGGGGACATTTGAAAGGACTTTAAACCAAATTATCACTGGTTCAGTTAACCACCTTTACCCTCTTCTGTAAAGTTTCATGTTTTGAAATTTCTAAGGCAGTGTTAGTTTCCAGCTTGCAACTGGAGGACTGGGCTCAGGTCCAAAAGGTTGCCCATTAATATCTCAGAAATGGGGCCTTCCTCTTGTACTTTTCAGATATACATTCACACAAAATTCCTATATTAAAATATCTAGCTTCTATGATTGAGATGATGGTGAATTTATTAGATGATTAAGGTAGTGTGCTTTTGATAAATGTCTGCTCAGAACCAGACCACGTCTTCGGTTGAATATAAATTTCAGGATCACGACTCTAAAAGTACGAGATACCATGGCCACTGGCTGATGCGGTAAAATCGATGTACACACTGTCACTTCTGTTTTCAGTGTTTCCCCAGAATAGCAACTCGTTTTCTGTTTATGCCTAGAGTGTTATATAATAAAAAACATCATACCTGACATTTTTTTTTATTTGAGACAAATTGATATGCTTGTCACCTTGTCACAGTCCTTAATTGAGAGAACTGTGAGGGCTTGCTGATTTAGACTACACTGTACTATTGAAAATGTAAGACTTTAGAACTTCAGTTTGTCTATTTCCATCCATGACTATATCCTCCACTAAGCCACTGGTCTTTGGAGCTTTTGTGTGTCTTAGGGATTGTGGGACAGTCCTACAGTTACAAGCCGTGAGATTTATGCTGTTGACATTAAGTGTCGTCTTGTGTTCATGTGCTAGTGTGTACTTCTGTCTTTATGAGCTTATGCTGTCGTGTACTCTTTTTGTGTGTGTCAGAAATGTGTGATCAAACACTCGCTGTTACATATTGTTGACGTAAAAACTGCTGCTGTGACTGTCTTAACATTTTCGTCTCGGCACTGCTTAAACACTTTTTGCCGCTGTCCTTACCGTTTAGCATGTTTTTACAGTTGACTGCCATGGACTGATTGTCGTGTTAAAATAATGGCTATGCTGTACGATGAAGGTGTCTGTACTTTGCTGAAGATGGCTTTGATTTAAAGCAGTGGTGGTGGTGAAGTGCATGTGTGTGTGCGTGTGTGCAGGGTTATGTTGTGTGGGTTGATTTTTGTAGGGAGGGAGAGACAGGAAACAGCATGGTTTGTCTTGCTATATTTACTGAACACAGCACACTGGAACTAGAACATCGTTTCTGATAAAAGCAGCTGGAGCTTCTACTTTCTGACTCGAGGATCTCTGTGTTGCCCCATCTTGTTACAGTCCCCAGCTGACATCTGTAATATATAGCTCTGTTGTCACAACTAGTTATTTATCATCTGAGAAACTCATTCACTGAACATGCTTCCATCATTACAACGGTTTTTTCAGTAAATATAATGTGACAAGTGTGCCATATTTTCTAATTTTTGAAGACATTGAGATGTTAAAATGGCACTTAAGGTTTGTTTCTGCCATTTTTGTGTCATTGCTTGCTACAGAGTACTCAAAGGTCTACCAGCTGTGTATTTACTGAAACACTGGCTGTGGGAGGCTGTGATGAGGGATGGAGAAACAGAAATTACCTGCACATAACTTTTTTTTAATGTACTAAAAATTTATGTAAACTCTAGTAATTGGTAATCCTTGGACATAGTTTCCTTTGAAACAACTTGCAGTTTTTGTATGTTGTCTGTATTGAGGGACAGGCTTCATAATTTAATGTAGAACACCCCATGCTATGCCATCCCTAATTCTCTGTGTGATGTTTTGTTTTTGAATTACACACACACGGAATAAAATTCGTCTGGAACTGGGCTTTAACAAACACACACACACACACACACACACACACACACACACACAGAGAGAGTAGTGAGAGTTTAACTATGGCTCAATCACAATTGTTTGGAATCCTTCAACACTGTGTTTAGTGTTGCAGAAAAGCACAATTTCTCTACAGGAAGCCCTTTACATCGTCTTGAATGATTTCCATGTGGAGAGATTTACGCACTATCATTTAGTGGAAGTAATGATTAAAATCCATTTACTGGTATCCTCTCAGAATAAATGAAAAATACCCCTGTTTGTGCAAATGACAGTTGTAAGAAAAGATGAAATTGCATGTTCAAGATGAGGAGCGTTTTAATTTGTTTGAGACATGTGCGGTGGGAGATTTAGGAGTTTTGCACTAAGGGGGAAAGAAGTTAATGAGTAATTAACAGTGGTGATTAAAAGATGAGGGAAAAGGTATGTCATTAAAATGGAAGTCTTCAATTTGTCACACGCCAGTGTCATCCATTGTGTGTCTGTGAAAGGCCAGGAAAGGGGAAACCAGCACTTACCTTCCAGCTCAGCATCCGGTGGACGTGGGTAATAATTTGTCTTCAGCTGAGCCTGCAGAATGTGTCCCTCAAGTTTAAGCAAGGCTGCACTGTTTTAAGTTCACAGTCACGCGCTGCAGGCTGCCTGGCTGAGAATATTTGGTGGTCAGGAGTAATTTAGTTTAATTAATCCAACGCATGTTTGATGGACGAATGAAATATTCAGACTCAGCAAACTGGAAAGAAGGAAAGATTTAGAGGGAGTTAAAGGTGGGGGGGGAGTAATTTGAGTGTTCGGTTCGGCTCCCGTGAGAGAGGGATTATGAATCGTGTTTCGGCTGACACAAAAGCGAGCTGGTCTGTAAATGTGGGTGCGCTGTCCTGTGGTAAAGGGGCCAATCAGGATGACAGGGCCGTGCGATTTAATACACACTGGAATGAAGTCACTCTTAACAAAATGGGGCATTGCAGCATTTTGCAAACTTCCCTCAGTGCACTGTGTTAGTTGTCAGGACTTAAAATATAAATGGTGGCTTTTAACAGAGCCTGGCTGCATCTCAGGATGTTAACATGTCAACTGGCTGAAAGGATAGCCACTCACACCCATAATCTCATCTGCCATGTCTTGATCGAATACCTGTGGATATTTATCTTGCAGAATTTCCTCAGGCTGATTTCAGCAGAGACAAGGCATTCTGGGATTGCTGTACCATCCTTCTTGAGTGATCCCCAGTCTCTGCTGAAGGTGACCTTTGTTCTGTTTAAGCTAAAGTCATTCATAGGTGGTAGCCAAAGAGTTATGCTCCAGATCTGATCAACAGAGGGCACGCTTGAGAACAGGCCGGCTTGAGCAGAAGCTTCCGTCGTCGACTATTAAAATTTGCAAATCTGTCAGTCGATGTCGCAGTGACACTTCAAGTACATACACCATGGAGGTCAGCAATAGGAAGTTCTTTCAGTTTCACTGTTTTCAGTAAAAGTTGGTCCAAGTGTGATTACAAACTGTCACCACCACCTGTGCTGGAATAAAAAATTCCTGCTCCTGTTTTTGGCCTTCCCAACATAGCCGTCACTACACAGCTGTTGGTTAGTGGTTTGTAGTTTTGAGCGCTAGTTAGAGACAGGGGTTTGAAGATTTGAGGTGCACAAAAATAATTCAAGAAACATTTTATACATTCATTTTGGCATTTTTAAATTCTGTAGTATTGAAGTGTGTCATCATATGAAAATGCATGGGGAAAAATGTAATTGAAAGGGTAAAAATGTAAAAATTATTATTCAGTGCTCTTGTCTTCTTTTCCATCAAACGTCCAGTGGACTTGCTGGCCACTCTGGGTGGTGGATAGCCTGCAGGTGTGAGAAGGAAGGACACTGTACAGGGTGAGGGATTTTTGACTGAGTGTATCTTTCACAAGTAGAGCAGCATTGCAGAATCTTGCACTCCTGCTGATAATGACACAAATGGCAGGAGCCCGGAAGTCTGCCAGAGCGCACCTACTTGTGTCTAGAATCCATCAGTCCAGACCGATGGCACTTTTTGGATGCTACAGAGAAGAGCTAGTGCCAGGCCAGGATATGGTATAGTGAAAGTTGTCTGGAAGTTGAATCATGTCAGCTGGACTTCTTTATTCTTGATAGGAACGTTTCACTACTCATCCAAGTATAGCTTCTCCAGGTTTGACCACACTGGAGGATAAATATGGGGTCCCTGACCAATTTTGACTTTTATGCATGAAAACTGGCATCTAGGCTGTTTACAATAAAGGAATTGTGGGCAAGGCAAACTGCTGGAAAAGTTGAGATGGTGAAGACTAAAGTATACAAAACCCAAATTGGGCACTTTGGTTAAATTAACCCCAAGCCCTAGTGTCCCCTGTAGTACCATATGGTATGTGTACACATTTTATGGCTGTAAATCAGGTTGCATGGCGTTTTCCTTCATTGCTCCAATGGCTTTTTTTTCTTTAATGTATGCTTATGCTCATTTGTACATTCTTTTCTTTGCACTTGTAATGCTTCTGGTGGGGATTGGAAGGTTCCCCGGATCCTCCTTGGGGTATATACAGTGATGATGGCCAAAAACTCTGCTAGGATAATAATCTGGAGTAAGAAGATAAAAATTAGTAGGAGCAGTCAAAACAGAATGAGATGGAAAGGTCAGAAAGATTCTGTATGGGATATATTGCTTTCAAATGTTACCCTTTGTACTTTACGGTGCTCCAGGGTGCTCTGCTCAGGTCTTGAAGTTCGTAGGTGAGGAGAGATCTCACAAGTGGCATTAACCTTGGGGATCGAGGGTGGGGGAGGAATGGGCTGCCCCTTATGAGTACATTAACCCATTCAGTGCTCAGTGTGGTCTTTGAGCTAAGATGTTTTTAGGTTCAGGTTCCCACAGCACATTATGAAAAAACTTGCAAATGTGTAGGCAGAAGAACTGGTAAAACGTAGCTGCACACACACTGTAAAGGGTTAACACTAGTGATGAATGTGTCATTATACACCTTACGCATTCCGGCATATGTCGTTGTTCAACTGACAATTTGTAATCTCTTGTAATGCCACTTGCAAAGACAACAATACAGACACCAGTTTGAAGAAATTATGTAGAAGAGAACAAATACACGCTGTTACATTGTACCCACAGCGTTGCAAAATGCACAAAATTTACTGCATGGCGCTTTGAAAGAATGTGGTGTTTTGAAAGTGTTTTCTCTCAAAGATAGAATTTTGGTGTGTTTCAGGCAAAAAAAAAAATGTTTTAACATTGCACAGGAATATTCTTACTTGCTTCCATGTGTTTAGAATGTGATAATTTATAATGACAGCGATTAAATTTGTAATAGTCATGTCATGGCTGCCATAGTTTCAGTATGCTTTTTGTGTTGACTTTAAGCAGTCAGATTTATTGCCAGCTACTTGTAATTATTGCCATAACAGAACCAACTCCTGAAGATTTTAAATGAGCTAATTTCACATACTGACAATCTTTGCAATCCTGACTGAAGAGAGTTTGCTAAAGATATAATTGGCTAAGGCTTATTTTGCCTCTTAATTATCATATTTTCTGTTTGTGATTAACTTTTTACTATCAAGAGACAATAACTGTTAAGTAGTATAAGCAGTTGTTTAAATTTAATGTGTTTTTTGTGGGTGGAAGTAAAATTACTAGTAATTTATTTTAAAATGCGGAAAAGCATTTGTAGATGGGTAGAGAGAGAGAGAGAGAGAGAGAGAGAGAGAGAGAGAGCGAGCGAGCGTTGTAAACTGCCAGTAGTAATAACAGACACAGAAATTTATTCTCCAATTACCGCAAAGTTGCATTACATATGATATCATGCCATGGATTATTTTTGCCAGTAGATGGGGCCAGTTCACTTAAAAACAGTGGTCGTAAGAAGTGCATTCCTCTGTCTGTGCGTTAGTGTCTTTGAACATACATGTAAATTGTAATTGTGTACATGTAAACGTGCTTTTTTCATATAAAAGAAGAAGAACAAAAATTTATTTTTGTTTCATTAAGTTTTCTAATAATGTCACAAAAAGTCCGTGGCAGTAAATCCTGTTTAAAAATGTTAATCGGAGAAAACACTCAAAGAAAATTAATGACGCCAAGTGCAAAAATGTGAAAAACAATCAGTGATCGCAACATAAAGTAACATTTTTAATGTGTGGAACCAGGAAAAAAGGCATTAAATGCTTTGATTTAAAGTTTCGCACAGTTACAAAACAGAAGCCGACACACGTAGCTGGACAATAAAGTGAATATTGCCCGGCTAGGTGTAAGGTGCGAATTCTAGGCCTGATGAGTATAACCAGCTGCTGTAAATTTTGATCCCTCTTTCCTCTTCGACAGTGTTCCTCTCCGCTCCCTAATGAAGTGATTAAGGAACAGTTAAAGAATCTTAACGTGCCAGGCAGCGAGCGGTCCCTCCTGGTGTTGCTTTAACTAGGACACGTCGGTGCTACAGTGGGGCCAGGGACCCGGGAGGGAGGCACTGCGGGTCCCCGAGGGGGGCCCGTGCCGAGCTTAGAGCCGGGTTGTCGCGGAGGACAATTACTGCAAGGACAAAGATTGCAAGGTAATAAGTCCCCACAGTGCGGTAATGAAGGAGCGGCTTGAAACAAAAAAGAAAGCGGTGAAATTAGCACGGCAGCTAATGAGGGTCTGTCTGAGTGTGTGTGCGTGTGTGTGCGCGTGTGTGTGCGTGCGCGTGTGTCTGTCTATACAACAACCTGCAGTCCAGAACTTACTAGATCAGCTTTCTGCACGTGTATGTATGAAATTTCAAAACAGAGGGAAATTAGTTTTCCAGCTTACAGATAAAACTAATAATTTAGCTAGTCCTTTAAACCGTGAATTTTATATGACAAAATTTACGGATGTTTGAGGATAACCATATTAATATATCATGTAGCAAAGGGGGCTGAAATGTTAAATTGACTCAAAATTCTTGTAAAGGTGAAACACTTTCAGAATGGCCCAGGTATGAAAAGTTGACATCCATTATTGGCTGGGTGCCCCCCTTTGTCTTTTCTGTTCTCACGAGTTTATGGGGAAATAACCCGTGTTGTTATCTTGGGATGTGGGTGACTCTTTTAATACTGACATATGCCACTTTCCTGCAACTAGCAAAATGTAATATATACAGTAAGACGGTTTTTTTTTCAGTTTTTTGTGTCTGAAAATTCAGCTGCTATAGAAAAGTTCTGCAGTGTCGAAGACTAAGGAGAAGATGAAGAATATACAGTACATTAAAAATAGAGATTTAAGAATACAGACAGAAATATATTCTGAAATCAGTCTGAGGATGTGGGCACACTTTGTATGTTACAGGAGAGTGCATCTGATTACAGATGCATTCTGCAGTTGGCAAATAGATTCTAGAAGTGCCTGTGCCTTTTTTTTCTAAAGATGTTATATACTTGATCTTTCTCGTACTCTCACTGGCACTATTAAGAAAAGCAGGAGGACAGCCCTTTTTTCACCCGGCTGCTTTGGTAATTTAGAGAATGTAAATAGTGGAATGTTAGGAAATCATTGAATTAAAAATAAAAGTGAAGGCCTATGTTTAGACAAGGATCTGCTTTATGATACAGTAAAAACTGTGGTACATGAAATGAGAGTTGGGGATTTTTTTCATTGAATGCAGTGTACATTTTATGTATTTAATGAGGAAAGAAAGTTTCAGTGGATTTTTAAAAACAAGAAATTGCTGGACAGGTTAGGAGCAAATGACACCCAGTAATTTCTGTGTAATAAATCCACACTTATGTAAAAAAAAAAATTACAAATTAATAAATATATATTTACTTACATAAAACTGACTGATGACCGACATCACCAGGCCTCTGAACCAACCATATACTGGTTCTAATCAGTGGTGTGAGGGGAAAAAAAAAAACGATTGACAAACTCCAATGAATATATAATGGAAAAATAATATAAAATAAGAGATCTTAACAAAAATGGTGATGGTGTTAGAGGGAGGCGGACAGCTGCAGCGACCCACAGCAGCCCGTGGCGTGTTGACACTGGGAGCTACGTGTCGTGCAGCATGTTCACGCCGTGAGCTTCGTGTGAGCACTCGGGCCACACAAGGCCTCTCACAGGGTCTCTGCTCTTGTGTTTGTGCCACAAAGGCTGTACAGATGTGTTAGGATCTGCCACACTGGCTCCTCTGTAGCCTGGTGTGCTTCTGCAAAAACTGGGTTATTTTTCCCAAAGAATGGGCAAGCTCAGAGTTATGCTGTACAGCCACATAGTC
This sequence comes from Chitala chitala, assembly GCA_025773905.1. Classification (NCBI taxonomy): domain Eukaryota; kingdom Metazoa; phylum Chordata; class Actinopteri; order Osteoglossiformes; family Notopteridae; genus Chitala; species Chitala chitala. The sequence goes on along the minus strand of JABJVR010000106.1, from coordinate 4,632,870 downwards.
TTTGTAGTAGCAGTAGTAGTAATAATAATAATTTTTTTTTCTTGTTACTGCTAAAGTTGTATGTTTCTTAATTTTTTTATTGTTGTGACCACCAAGATTTCCATATTTTGTTTAGTAATATAATAGTAAATTTATTACATTGATATTCTCCTGATTTTGATTTCTTCGCTTGTTAGTGTAATATTAGTACTAGGAAAGAGATACTTTTTAATGTGCAGTATGTATGCTTGATATTGGAGTACTACGTCGGCAGTTAAATAATTGTCCATTTTATTCTAGCTGTCTAAGTGGTAGCAACGACCCTGAAGTACAATTATTATTTATAGTACACGACAAGATGTTAAGGTGTTAATTCTCTGGGAATTTAAAAAATGATACTGGTTAAATTAAGAAAATGCAACTGAGAGGATTGGTGCGGTAAGGCATGCATTTAACATATTCGCAATTTATAAGGATTTCAACTTTCAGTAAGCCGTGCCCTCGTTTATAGTAGCTGGAATATATGCGTTATTTATTTATTTTTTTTTAATTTTTTGTGTACAGTTGGCATGATTAATTTCAGTGGTCGCTTGTTCGGTCTTTCAGTTTTAGTGAAAACAAAAAATTTCCAATGTTTTTGTTCACTGCAGTATTTTAGTTTTCGGATAAACCTTTGTATATCCATGGTTGGTATTGCTGTTGCTGTTTATTATTATTATTATTATTATTATTATTATTATTATTATTATTATGTTCATCGGAAGTAATTTGAGTTTGAACTTGATGTGTAATCCAAAATTTCTGAGTTTTATTAGGTAAAACGTACACCTGTAATATATTGTGTCTTACTAAGGATTTCCCCCTTTTGCTACCGGGTGCCAGACGCTGTGTCAGCCAACTTTACCCTCACACGAGTACTGCACGTTAGCCGCTTGCCTTTTTACTCGAGCGGGCAATTATTCTAAAAAGTTCTCCTCGAGCGCAGGGTGACAGAGGGGATTTGCACGGAGACCGCCGTGCACAGACAGTGCGGCACGCTTGACGGCTGTTTGCCGAAGCAAATAGGCTGAGCGCCGGTGGATTACACGATTACAGCTCCTGATGGCTTTCATACTAGCGCACATAAATTGTGACAACCCCAATAAAGGGGCGCACAGGAAAACCTCCGGTGTCGTCGGGAGAGGAGAGGGTCAGGCTTTGCATTCCGAGCAGAAGTCTCGTGAAGTGTGATTGAATTTGTCGTGAAAGTGTGTCAAAATTAATAAAGTTTTTGTGTGCAAAAGGTTGATAGCCTCTACAATCGCCCGGTCCTCTGTTCATGCCGACCGAAACTGGTTAACACAAAAAGTCATTTCCTCCCGTGTGCGAGCAGACAGCAGAGGACAAATGTACCTCGGCGCGCTTCAGATTCCAGCGCCATTTCTCACTTCCAGGCGTTCCCGTCAGGACACCACGGCAAAACAACGATGCTTTGAGGACATAATTAAAGATATCGTTCAAAGAAGAACTTTTTGCATATTTGAATTATTACTGTCGTTAGAGCCGTACAAATATGGAAATATGATTGCCAGGAGCGTATAAATCAATGATCAGTGAGGCCTCAGAATCCAATAAATATGGCTAGTTAAATACTTTAAAATGCAAATCACATAACTACATTTGCATACTGAGGAATTTAAAGGAGATGTTCCATAACAAGCTGTGGAGGTGAGGGCGTGGGGGGGGGCAGTTCTGTGCAGATGAACACTTTTTTGTTGTTATTCATCATTGGTCAACTCACAAGATTTGATGAATGATGGGAGACTCAAGTGGCATGATGGAGACAACAGTATTCTTCCGTGGACCCAGAATGTGCCTTGAAGTCATGTGAATAATTAAGACTTAATTATTCTTCATCCATCTACATCAGAATAGGACAGATTGAGGGAAGGAATTTATAATTTTTTTGCCCTGCGTCCTGTCTTGTCGTAATGTGATAAACCAAAGTGACTTTGAATAATACCTACTGACCTTACAGTAATTATCACTCATAAAACATTTTGTTGCAGTTTTTTAAAAATGGAGTTTATTGATTCATCAAAATTCACATAAAAATACATATGGTTTAAAGGGTTGTACTAAAGCAACTTTTTTTTAATTTCTTTGTCATGTATAATTAAATATTCTACTAACTGACATTAGCACACAGGACTTGTAGCACCACAGGGTCAGGGTTGTGCTGTATTTCATTGCAGGTACATTTTAGCTCAGGTACATGTATCACTGACCCAGGAGAGTTACATAATTAACGGGCTGGGGAGCCTAGTTACTGAAATAAAAATATCTGGTTCAGTGGTTCTTCAGATGTGGGCCAACAGATAACCGAGACTTTGTTCAAAGCTGTGTTTGGTGGCTTTTTTGTTTCTTTTTATTATTTGTATTTCTCTGTTCTCTATTTGTATTTAGATTTTTAAATTGCCGTGCAGTTTACAGGAATACTCTGTCTGTGTCGAATGGTGTTCATAAAAATGTGTACATGTGAGAACCATTTTGCATTAAGATGTAATGAGTATTTTTTCCTCTGTTATTCCCTGTATTTTTGTGCAGGAGTGTTTAGGTTGTGGTCAACAGCAGTAGGGTTGTAGATTAGTGAAATGTTCCAGAAAAGCAATGAAGCGGACACATTGTCCCCCTTTGCTACAGGACAGGAGGGGGTGATGGTCGACCAGCCGTTAAGATGTTGAGATGGCATGCACTGTTGCCGTGGTACCCAGTGTATTAGTCTGCCAATGTTGCTGGTCACTGTGGCAGGGAGATACCAAAAACACAATGGCACGGAACAGCCATGTCAGTGGCCATAATGTGTCATGGTTCAAATATAATTGTCCGTACGACTCCCCACTCTTTCATCCGAATTTGTTACTTAAGATGTCCTCAGTTTTGGCCCATGAAAGGATGTCTGTATATTTTTCTTCATATTTATACTTGTGTGGTTGTGACAGGTAGTTTTTGTGATAAATTTTTAAGTTATTCTTTATTTAATGCTTATGCTTAAGATTTCAGGTAATCATGACTGAACTAAGGTTAATGTTTTAAGTTACGTAACATTTCAGTTTTTCTTGCTGATATGCTGTATTCTGGGATTAATTATGAATTGAACTGTCTCCTTCATTGTGGCCTTGTCTGTCCAGCCAAATGGGCCAACCGGTCCACCTCACCACCCACCACCCCACGCCATGCAACTGACAACTTTCCCAGCTCCGTGTTGTGATAATTAGATGCCCGGGCTGTGTCCAAAGGCTGGGTCTTCTCAAAGTCCTTGCTGCCACAGTCTTCCAGAATGCTTGGCTCTCTTTTTCCTTACTGATGTGTGATCACATTTTTGTCCTGCTGTTTGCCCCTGACCCCCCCCCCCCCAAACGCCACTGCAGAGTGTGTGTGTGCGTGCGTGCGCGTGTGTGTGGGATGGAGGGGTGTCCACATGCCAGTATCGAGTCCCTGGTACAGTACTCCATGCACAATGAGGATCAATATATGTGAAGTCACATACATATTTCAGTAATTACTGCAGGAATTGACCCAGTCTCTTGTGATTAAATAGCCTTTTCATGGTCAATTTCACCAAATGGCTTTAGACACTCCTACTCCAGTCCAGTCCATACCCTCCTGACCCCATGTCAGAAAATCATTTAGAACAACAGCGCACATTTTCTGCTCGGCCGCTGAAAGCCAGTGGACTGACAGCAGAAGAAAACATGCAAGTTTCACTCTAGGGCGCAATAACGGAACAAGGCAGCAGATTAGTGACAAAGTGGCTGTGAAAACATTTTATTTTGCTCCAAAGTGATTTTAAAAAATGCAGTGAATGTGCTGGAGAAACACACCTTTCTGCTAGGATCGCTCTATAAATTTTACCTAAACTGGTCAACTGTTTTAAAAAAAGAGTAATGTTGAAAATAGTATTGTAAAATAACTGAATAAAAAATAAGAATGGAAAGTGAAAAAACTACGAGTAGAAAAACACTTATTTTAGAAATTTGTAAAAAATATCAAAAGGACTACCTTCTTTCATAAAGATTTTTTTTTAATTTCTAAAAATAAAACCCCCAATCCATACTTCTTGATAATCAAATTCTAAATTTAATCTATTCCCTCCCTGGGCTTAATTAGTATGCTAGCTGTAGGCGAAACGATTATGACAAGACTGAGCTTTTTCTGAAATCTACATCAATAAAGTGAGATTTTTTTTCAGTACAGTGAAAGGAACATTACCTAAATGTTTAAGGGGGCAAAAACAAGATTTGTATATGTATGGTTAATAGTTTTTAAGACTCAGTGAAGAATTAATATTAGAAAGTAACAAGTAGCAAGCTCATTTCACATAATTTATACATCAAGACAAGCGTGTTTAGAAAATCCAGACAGTAAGCAAAGTTGAGTAAAATAGAATGTCTGTGACTGATCTTAATGGGAACTTACAAATTTTAAGTAAGGTTAAGTATTTACAACATTTTTATCATTCATATAAAGAAAAATTAAGAAACACGAGATTAATTAAAAATATTTCAAATTCTTAAAAAAAATGGTTGTTGTGTCCCTTTATGAAATTGATGTACATTTTAAATAATATACTTGTTAAAAAATATGTCAAGGATGAATTGTAAGTAATATCTGAGAGGTTTGTGAAGGAGACTGGAATGGTAACAGAAGCCAGGAGCTCATTAATGTTGGAGCGAGTGGAGACAGAGAGTACTGAATCTTGATTTGGGGGCACAAAGAAGCTGTGAGGTTTGTTCTAGATGTCAGAGAGACCTGAACATGCAGTTGTTCACTTCTGGTGATGGAGATGCCTTCTCTGTAACTCGCGGGACACTGAACTGAACCAGATGTTTTTTCTCCCTGTTTTTCAGAGCATTTGTGTTACTTTGGACAGCCCCACTTTTATTAATTGAAAGCGTACAGTCGTGACATTATCAGCTTGAGTATTGCTATAATTTCTTTGTATTTAATAAGGGCTCTATTATTTAATCCGTTTTAATATGTAATTGTGCCTTCTACACCCCCTTCTGGGTGGGCAAAGTAGGAAATCCAGAAGTAAACATTCTTAATTCATCTGCATATAGCACTGCAGATTGCTGTATGGAAAGAGTGAAAATAATTAAAAATGGAGATAACCTCACCGAATATTTCTAAAGGCAGTTGTAAAGGTTTCCTTTGTCAGCATGGCTTGACTCTTGAATTTACATTAAAGTTATATGGGAAAGTTTGTTATTAATAGTAATCTTTCTCCTTTTCATCAAAGGCATAAAAACCCCTTTCATCACTAAAGTGTGTTTCCTACACTGTTGGGCTGGTAATGCTAATACTAACCAAAGGGCAGTGCATTTTTTATATAACCTAGAACAGCACAATTCGGTGAATATCCTGGAACGCAACGTGAGCAATTCCATTTGTTGTAGGTGATGAGTGTAAACCTTCATGTTAAAAAAAAAAAAAAAAAAAGAAGATATGAAGCAGGTTAGATCTAGGATATGGTATGGGTAGTAAAGATTCTGTAAAACGTGTCTCTTAGGAACAAGACATAAGTTCAGTTAAGCTTGTGAGGTGTTTGTGCCCTTTTCTTTATATGTGCAGCAGTGGCTCTCTTTCTTGAGCTGGTCCCTGACACCTGGTGTGTGCTGTGGCCTAGACTGCATGCTGTCCAAACACTGTCCGAGCACATGCGCACAGGACTGGGAGAGTGTCAGGATGTGTTCTTGTCAAACACGCTGGGTGGAAAGGCTGTGTGTGTGTGTGTGTGTGTGTGTGTGTGTGTGTGTGTGTGTGTGTGTCTGATATATTACATATCCAAATAAGACTCTGATTTGGAGAGGGTTGGTGGTAATGTGATAATATAATAATACATGTGGGAAACAGAACTAAAACGAGTGAGAGCTACATGTGGCCATACAGGTACTTACTTAATCAGGTAGCAGTGTGTTGCAGGTGGTGTTTCAAATACTAAAAAATTGTATCACTTTGTTTTGTTAACACAAAACTGCTGTCAGGCATACATAAATGGGGTGCTGCTTTTATGTTGTTTAAGTAGCATCTCACACCTGGGGTTTGATGAGCATGAGATGGGCCTGGGTCATTCCTTGGCGTCTTGGGGCCAAGTGACACTGTGGGGCTGGAGTGACCAGGGGGCAGTCGAAGGGAGGCCCTGCCAAAACTGCGTGACCCGGGTAATTGAGAGCGGTTTGAGTTGTTACGGTAGGTTCAAAGGCCCGGTTTAGAGCGCCGGCTGCCAGTCAGCGGGAAGAGCGTGCGGCTCTCGGCCGTCAGCCCACCCTGTCAGTCGGCCCGAGACGAGAACTGTCAGCCTAAATGGGCTCCTTTACGTCGATGTCTGCATGCAGTCAGAAGTAAAATCGATGTTCTGTCACCAGTGAGTGCGGGAGAACCGAGCCTTCAGGTGGAGCTGATCGCTACCTCCACTTATGTCTACATTTCCAGCTCTGCTGAGGGAGGGTGGTGGGTGAGTGAAGATGGACAGATGCTCACCTTGTTTACATGTTGCAGACTTTTTTTTTGTTTTAAATCATGTCATACCTCAACCTTTTGACGTGAAACAGAATCTCCTGTTTTTACACGCTTCTCTGTTTTTCTTCACGCGGACAGATGAACCGAACTAGAGCCGTCAGGGAACACAGGGAAACGCAGCTGGCCCTGTGTCTAAAGAGCGGGGAATTATTATTATTTTTTTTTTTGTGCTATTTGTTTCCTTTTTTTTGTCAGCATATCATGTTTGCAAGCGGTTGTCAGAAAACAGCTTGTCATTTCTGTTCCTAAGTGTGTATTTAAGGATCTGTAGACCTTGGTATAAGCTAGCAGTTTAAGGCCGAAAAAGATCTTTAAAAACAAATTCCAATTCTGTATTTAGTGCTTAAGTCCCATGATAATAAACCGTCCTTGCTTCTTGATGTGGTCCAGTATTATTCACTGAATAATGAACAAGCTTTCTTAATTACAGCAAAACTATCACTGTCCCTTATATAAAGGAGAAGAATGTTGTGCTGGATAGATGCTGCTGTGACCTGGTGTGCCATTGTGCTGTTAACTAGTTTTAAGCTCTGGGTTCCAGAAAGAGGCGTTACAATTTCAAACTTATGGCCAAAAAAACCAATTTTGTGTGTGTGTGTGTGTGTGTGTGTATGATGCTTTGGTGACTGAGCAATTTTCCTGCGAGGACTGGCTGGATTCACATACTGGGTCAGCAGGGTCCAGCGGAACTCCCCTGAGATTGTTTGGATCACCGCTGCCTGTGACAATTGGGTGACATAAGAACTGTACAGAGCAGTTTTAAGTCTCTGTTGAACTCTGTACAGTGCAGTTATAACAGTCTCTGCTGAACTCTGTACAGAGCAGTTATAACA
>JABJVR010000106.1:4600131-4625397 GCA_025773905.1 Chitala chitala | reverse complement strand
GTCTCTGCTAAAGTCTGTACAGAGCAGTTATAACAGTCTCTGTTGAACCCTGTACAGAGCAGTTATAACAGTCTCTGCTGAACTCTCTACAGAGCAGTTATAACAGTCTCTGTTGAACTCTGTACAGAGCAGTTATAACAGTCTCTGCTAAAGTCTGTACAGAGCAGTTATAACAGTCTCTGTTGAACCCTGTACAGAGCAGTTATAACAGTCTCTGTTGAACCCTGTACAGAGCAGTTATAACAGTCTGTACATTCGTTTTTATTGATGATGATTAGTCTGTTAGGTCATATTAGTTAAAATTCTATGGAAAAAAACATTGAAGTGTGTAAGTATTCTAATCTTTATGTAAACATTAAATTAGTCGTGGAAGACGGGAGGCATGGAGTGCAGATGTGTGTCTTGACCGGTCTGCTTCACTCTTGACTCTTGACTTTGCTTTATGGTCCTGTGTACATACCACCGCCGCTCTGTCAGTCGCTCAGCACTTTTCCCTTCAGTGCACTTTTGCTCATTACGACATGTTTACCTTTAAGTTAACTTTTTAAAAATGGTTTTAAAGCTGTACTGCTTCAGATAGAGTGATACTAGATCGGGAATGAGCTAAGCTGAAGAGGTGTGCTCCTCCAGGGCCTCGGGGGTGCGACGTGTGCACTGCCCTTGTGTTCACACCGTTTAAGGAGCCTTCACATGCTCTCTTTCTAAAAAGTAAGGCCCGGGCATAACCGGCTTTCTGTTCCGCTTCCCTTCCGCACCATTCCGTCCGCCTCTTCGCCTTGTCGGGTCGCTGTTTATTTAATCTTGCTGATGTGGGCCACCATCAAGGGGGCATACAAATACCATGCTCTGAATGCTACCTCTATGATTTATGGCCAAAATGCTAGCCTCTTTTTTCCAGAAGGATCTTTATTGTCACGCCGTGAGGCTAAGTTAGCACAGAGGCAGTTGTCCATTTTGAGGTAAACCAGACCCTTCTCAAACAGAATCAAATTATTTCATCATGTTGAAAATGAAAAGCTGAAATTACTTGTAATTAGCCCTCAGTTTTTTTTTTTTTCCCCCTCCCAAACCCACTGAATTCTTTTCCACAGGCTTCTTGATTACTCAGTTTCGCTACTTTTGGAAACTAGGAAACAATTTTCTGTTCACTTTGATTAATTTAGGTCCTTGACAGATTTTTTTTTTTTGTCTTTTTGTTTCACAGAAAACGCATGTAAAGTCTTATGAGGGTACTTTAATATAAACTTTACAGTGCTTTCTTTTGTTGTGTCAAATTTATGAGAACGAAAAAAATGAGAAATTGGTTAGTATGTGCATGTGACAATGCAGCACTGCCATAATTGTTGTAAATACAGAATGGTATAAAACAGCATATTGTCATGACTGTGAGTATGTTTGTTGAGAAGGCAAAGCTGAATATGTGTAGGTGAAGTAGGTTTGGGCCACCATCTCCTGAATTTTTATGCACGTCATCCTATGACTCTCCTCATTTAAATAGGCTAACGGTTTGCTAAACAAATGTGATCTTCGTTTATTTATGGAGGGAAGAGCAGTGGAGGGGAGAACACAAATATTTTTTCTGGCCAGTGACGGAAGCGGTGGGAAAAGGTTCCCCTCTGTGCTGATGGTGTTAGGGGTGAGGAAACTGAATATTTGCTGAATGTGGCTTTCCCCGAGGTGGCCAGAGAGCAACACACACAGTGCACGTCTCTCTCTACCTACGCCCTCTGATTTTACAACTTGTAAATAAAGGTCAAAGGTCAAATGGGACCATGCTTATTTTGTAGGCTCATAAACCTGTTTTACATCATGTGCATACAATTATCATAACACAAGCATACAGATGTCTACTTATTGTATGGATAATCTTTTTTTTTTTTATTGTTATTATTTATTATTATAGGTAATGTGCTGAAGAAATGCCCTGGGCTGATTTGGTGTGTTGGCTTTTGTTTTGTATAAATAAAGCAGACATCTTCATGGACAGAATAAATCCTTCTGAAAGGGCAGGATGTGATGTTACTCTGGAGGGGGTTTTGGGTCTGTTCTTCTCAAATCCATCCCCTCCACGTCGCTCTGCCTTCCGTGCCACCGTTACCGTTCTCCATCAGATTGCTGCTCCCTGTACGCCATCCAGGCCACCATAATGACACGTTCCTTTGGCCCTGTGAGTCTCAGCTTTGTTTCTGTGATGGCCGTGACACTTTCTCGGCGGCTCCTGAGTGTGACACTGGCCCATCGCTGGGTCCTTTTCTGTCAGCGTCTTTGCTTTTTCCAACTCAATGTGTGGCTTTTTTGAACTATTTTCAGGTTTTTTTGCCATTTGATAGTGTTTGAGTATCACTTCCACTTCCTGTGTTACATAAACCTCACTGAGCAGCATGCACTATATCTGTGTGGCGTGTGGGTGCGTGCTTTCAAAAAGGAATGATCTCCTGGAGCTAAAACTCGTTAGGTTAGAGGTTTTATTTTCTGTGACAAGGACAGGTTTAACTCCAGATCTTGGACCCCACACCCTCACTCCTTCCCTATGCTTTTGTGATGTCATTTCCTCTGCAGCTGTATCAGAGACCAGAGCCAATTTTTAAGGAGCAGCCAGGGTAAACCAGCATGGAAAGAACCTTGCAGAAGGTGGAGGAAATATGTGGGAATTGGACAGTTCTTCCAGGCAGAGCTTTGGCATGCATTTGGCTGTGTTTGGCCAAGACAAACTGTTCCTAGTCTTTCCTAACTGCTAAGTTGAATTCTAAGCACAACTGCAGAAAAGTTGCATGACATTCCATAAAAAAATGCTGTCTACATTGTGTTGGGATTTTTGACCTTTTTCAGAATTAGACTCTATTACTATAAGTTATGTATAGTTGGCCGAGTGTGATTTTTACATTTATGAACTGTTTGTGTATTTTCAGATATTTTTTCAGATTTGCCTTAATTGCGCTGGATAAATATTTCACTGTCCTTTATATGTGAGACAGTAGAACGGAAGCCCGCATGGACTCCAGCCTCATTTGGATTTCATGATGAGGACCTGGGGCTAACCACCTCTATTCAGGCTCCCTCTCACAGCAGCAGCAAAGCCTTAAATCAACACCCGTCTTGAAATAACATTTCGCCCTGTGTTATTCTTTGGAAAGCTTTGCCCCCCCCACCCCACCCCTTGTCTAAGTCTGCCTTTGATATCCAGGGCTGGCTGGCAGGTCCCTCTCTGTACATTGAACAGGACAGCAGGCTGACGTACGCTCACACTCACACATGCTGCCCCTCCTCTCCAATCTCCCCATCAAAACCCAGCGCTTCGCTCCTTCTTAAAGCTTCTCTAAAGATGTTCTCCTGCTTGCTTATTTTTCTTCTAGATCTGCTCTTAAGCAGACCTGTTAATGGGCATGAAACAGCAAAAAAAAAAACACCATTTACAAGAGTAGAAAAGAGGAGCAGGCCTTCAGTACTTTATCATGCTGTTTGTGTTCAGATCACTTTTGTGTCTTTAGAGTGGATGTGTACAACATGTTTGTGCGAGTGGCAGTGTTTATCGTGCAGTGTGCGTATATGTGTGCGTGCACATGCTTGTGCACTGGGTGTGGCACTGTTAACACCAATAATTACCTGCTCAGTGAGATCTGTCCATGTGTATTGCATACGTGTGTGTGTGTGTGTGTGTGTGTGTGTGTGTGTGTGTGTGTGTGTCTGTCTGTGTGCGTATATGTGCGTGCACAGGGTGTGGTGGTATTAACGCCAGTAATTACCTGCTCAGTGAGATCTGTGCACGTGTATTGCATACGTGTGCGTGTGTCTGTGTGCGTATATGCGTGCCCACAGGGTGTGGCGATATTAACACCAGTAATTACCTGCTCAGTGAGACGTGTGCATGGGGCGGGGCAGCATCAGCGGTACTGACTGGCTACTCTGCACTGAACCATGAGGAGCAGCAGGGGCAGGAAGGCCGTGACGGACAAGGGCGTATTTCTGGATGCGTTCACTGTACGCACACAAACCGGAGGCCCTCTCGTTCCTGCCAGCAGCCTGGCCTTTGGAGTTAAGCGATGAGAGCAAGTTAATTGTCCATGCAACCATGTGGCAGCAGTGCTGCCTTTGCAGGGCAAGATGACGCCTTTTTCCCCCTTTAATTAAGCAGGGAAGCAATGAGGGCCTGTCAGCTGCCTCAGACACGTCTAAGGGTGCGAAAGGGCCTGCTGTGTGAAGGCCCAGATGTTACAGGCCAAGAGATACTGTCCCCAGTATGAAAAACACAACAGCAACCCAGGAGTAATCTTTGTTTGACCGTGCTACAATGCATCAATCAGTTATATGCTTGAACCAGAAAGAGAAACACAACAGCAGCCCAGGAGTAATCTTTGTTTGGCCGTACTATGTGTATATTTACGTCTATGTAAAAACACACTTAATGCTTACATCCAGAGTTAGTCACGTACATCTGTGGATCAAAAGCCGTGTCATCAAAATATTAATCACATTGGTAATTTAGGTAATAATTAGAGCAGTGCTGGTTGCACAGGAAAAAAAATCCTGTCACATTTCTTCTTAATGGTATGGTGTGTTTGGTTCTTAGACAACAAGAAAAAAAATCTGAAAGGTCATGAAAAAAAGTCACATAATGAAACCGTGGATCTTTTGTGGAGGGACATAACGTACAAAGGTGACAAGGAATATACAACTTTCCATGCTCATTTGTATCGGAGCGATGGATAATAATTTTTTTTAATGCTAAGCTTGGTGGGAAAATATATGGCTTGTAGGGGCAATGGGAAAGGGGCTGAAATTAAAACAGGAAAATTAGTTTGTGACTTATTCTTAAAATTTTTTGTAAGACATTATTTTCCAACTGTGGTTCTGGTACTGCATAGTAATCTTCCCCAACGTATCCTCCCTTCCTTTTGTTTCAGATGAATAATTTTTTTAGGTCTTTAAGTGAATTGTGCACCATTTGAATTAATTATCTTTGTGATACCATATTTTTTCTGTCTTTAGTTGAGTAGAGAAATTTGATGAACGTGAACGTACTAAATGGTGGCAGGAAATCTTTTTGATTAAAGAAATAATCATCACAAAAAAACTAAACGAAATTGCCAAACAGCTCTGTTCGTGGAACATAAAGTGGCAGTTCGTCAAAACGGCGGGTTTTGGACGACTGTGGGGGACCTCTGATGGCCTCCTGAGAAAGCCGTGTCTAGGCAATTATACGGAAAATGACAGCATGAAACATGGCGATTATAGCTGTACAAAAGGCGTGCGTGTGAATTTCACAAATAACTGTCATTTTTCCCCTCCCAGCTGTTGCGTGCCTCTGCTTTGTTAAGTGACTGTCTCTAATGACGATCCATTGATGGAAGGGTAGAAGTCTCCTTTAATTACCTCCGCACTTGTGCTCTGCTGTGCGCTTTTGATTTGCGGGGAAAAATATGTACTCGCTAAGCCGAAGTCAGCAATATGAACTTTAATTTTTAAGCAGGCCACAACACTGCATCTGGTATAACTTATTCATTATTATTTAGAAATGTTTTATTGCCGAGTTTATCTTGAACCACGAAAGGCTCCCATTTGGTCAGCGTTATAGCCCGAAATTCTGTAATAAAATTCCCCAGCTGTCTACAAAAAGCACAATATGACAATTCCGCAGCTATTTTCTGGTACATTGTTGTTGTATGTTACTCAGAATTAAAGTATAATACACCGCAAAAATAGCAGTGTTAATTTAACACTGTGAGTGTTTCAATGGTGCCAGCTATACCCATAATAACACACTGTGTAGTTCTAACTATATAAACTCAGTTTTACATTAACACTTCCATTTTTGCTGGGCAGACTGATTGCATCCCAGAAAACGTTTGTGTAAAAGACGCACTCCCCACGTTAAGGTACAAAAATATTACTTAGTTAAAAATAGAGCTGGCACCTGAGTAGAGGCGTTAACAATGTATTACTGACAGATACTATACATTCCATACAGAGGATTTTAAGGAAAACGCCCTGTAAAGCGGCCCGTAATGGTGTGAAGTGGAAGTTCTGGTACAGGAGCTTCTGCTGTACTGCAAAAAAAGATGCTTCAATTCGGCAGAAAATCAAAATAAATCAAAAACACATTCTGAACATCACGGGGCTGTTCTAGGATATTTATACCTTAATTTTAATGCATTGACAAAGGTGCGTTTTACACACCCGTTTGTCTTTTTTCTGAGAAGTGTGTTAATGTTGTTAAATGCAAAACTAAAATGTACATATTAGTAAGTGTTTTTAAGGCCAAACTGAAATCCCATTACACCGCTCAAGTGAGAAATAACTTCTTATTCGGTATGTCGACCCCTTTAGGACGACATAAGAGTTTTGTTTCTTGTTTAGTTTGTAACTTGACCTGAGAAGTTTTAAAATAATTTCTTCTGGGGCAAACTAACTAGTTATTGGCAGCCAGTAAGGGTTAAATTTGATACTTCCAAATCATTACGTAATGTCTGTGTGCGGTACATAGTGACAAGTCAAATTCAGCTCAAGAATAAACCTGTCGCCCTTCTACGTTTACGATTTGTGAGGGGAAAGTGCAATGGAAACATATCCATCACGCTTAATTGTAGTAGGCTAACAACGTATTTTATGAAGTAACATTTCTTTTTTTTCTGCAGCACTTTATTGTAGAGGACACTAAAGCTGTAAGTGTCATGATATTAGATTAATCCTCAGGTCTGCTGTCCTGAATACGGTATTGAAAGTCCGGGCAGATAGACAAGACAGTAATATTGACGAAGTCTGATGGCTGAACCCACGGCTCTGCTGTGTACAGTATTATTATTAAAAATGTTTTACCCGCAACAGTATAGTAAGCATTCATTAGTTAGAATAATTCGACGTTATGCATGTGGATTACATTAGTAAATAAATACATAAACAATAAAGCAAAACTGACCGATCTTTTAAAAGCGCTGATTGAAAATGCAACGAAGGCAAATAACCCTTCATTTGTGACCAAAAACTCAAAGCACCGCTTTATGACCCATTCGGTTGTTTCTACGGTGATGGTAAGAGACACCAAGGGTTAACTGCAGAAACTCAGAGTGCAGTTTAAATATTCAGGATTTGCTTTTAAACAAACTGTTTTTTTTTTTTTTATTTGCCCAAATATAGTGGACGCAATTGAGGTTGAACTGTGCAGTACTAGTGAAGAATGTAAATGCCTGGTGGCCGACGTGTAATTTGAAAGTGGTGGTTGTTACAATTGCTGTGCAGAAGTCTGCGTAATATCGTGTATTGTGCATTTGCCCAATCTAAAAGGTGAATAGTGAAAATATGTTTACATGCTCTTCACGCTGGAAAATGTTTGCAGCGTAATGAAGGATACACCACTCTGTAGACAAGTGACACGTTTTAACTACAATTTAGATGCGTAATAAATAGATTAACACTGTAATCAAGCTTGTACACAACAAGCCTGTATATCGAAAGAGCTGCACACCACTACTTAACATGCGTCTACTTCAATTAACTGCTGTCTAATTTACATCCACGGTACTCAGCCTCGCGTCTGTTTGTTTTCATCATGCGAAACTGTCATATTCTGAACGTCGCTCATCTCGCAGACGTGTACTAACAACGCCAGTGACATCATTCGTTTAACCCGCGAGAGCGCAGCAGACGATATGTGGGCAGCGAATCCTGAATTTTCCGCTGTTGTTGTGGCATTGGTGTATTGACCATATCTGCTATTCCCTGTTATCCACTTCAGGTCAGTGAAACATATGGCGTGTGGATGGAATACATTCTTTTGTATAAACACACCTGCTACAGCGGACAAAGCTGAAACCTCAGAGAAACAAGTGTGTCATTGAAATTTACCTGTGTATTGATTTCTTTTGCATATTTGCTACAATGGATGCAGATGTTTGAAGAAAAAACAGTGGTCCCTATGGATGCAGTTTACTTAGTATCCCAACTTTTTCCAAGGTTGCTGTTTTGAATGTTGGTTTTTATCATGGAAGGGGATAGACAGTTTTACAGCAAGAAACACGTACCTGGTGGCTGACTGTCTTGCTGTGCTTTGTATAGTTTTAACTGATCTGTAGGTCATCGTCTAATGGAAAGGCTTCTGGAGATTGGTTCATATACGTAAACAGAAAAGTCACGTCAGCAGGTTCTGGTCCAGGATTGGTGGATGACGGAGATAGGTAAACGGGACAGCTCCATTCAGAGTCAGAAATGCTCATGTGAATGAATTGATTCAAACAGAGAATGTAAATGACTGGTCTAAATGGAGTCAGCATGGAAATAGTGTTGAATGTGGTATCATGAGTTTTGTTACTTATTATCCTACCTTAGTATAATGGTGGTAACTCTGTCTGGATTCTAACCTGGGACTTCACAGCCTCTCTTCCAAACTGTTTTACTGCCACTGGTCCCTTACTTTGCATGGCCTATTGCTATTACTGACAAGTGTATTTTATTTTGATATTTTCTGGAATCTTTTGTGCTGGTCATATTTGTACAAGTGAGTGATTTTGTGTCGCTGTTTGCTTTGGGATATCTTTCTCTCACACTCACACACACAGACTCACACACACCCCCCCTGAAGGTGACCACACAGACTGGTAGCATTGTCTTTGCTGTGAAGTCTTTTCCTCTTATACTTATTCTATTTATGTGGGGGGAGGGGGTGGTCTAGCTCCCATGTAAAGAGAAAGCCTCATTGTGGCTTGTCGATACAGAAGCGGTTCTGTAATCGCCAAAGACAAACGATAGGCCTGCATTGTGGCCTTGGGGGGGTGGGGGGGCAGTAAACACTCCAAACCCTTGTTCTTTGCAGACGTCTACCAGCATACTGTCAGCCTTGGTGAAACACTATCCAGGCATTTTATTTACCCTGAAATTCCCCCAGCCCCCACGGCATTGATTACCTGTAGTACCGACTCACCATTACTCTGCTTTTCACGCCTTGTTATCCTCTTGTGACTGCTGTCCGACATTGTCGCCACTGTGACTGCCGCCTTTTCCCTGGAATTATTGCTAACATGTCAGCCAGTTATATATATGACCCCCCACCTCACACACACAAACATATTACCTCTTTCCTAGTTTGTGCATTTACTTCATGCAATTACTGTTTTTACACAGAAGCGACAGGAAAAAAAAAAGTTATTAAAAAAATGATTGAAGAAGTCACTGTAGGAAAAATATCGTTTTCCTTTTTATAAAGTGCTGTGTATGTTAACTTTTAGAGCACTGCATCTTCTGTTGTTTGTCTTGGAGTCAACAAGTGTCTTTTTCTGTCTAAAAAGGAGATATTCATTTGGTTGGCTGGCCTTTGTGTTTATGCAGACGGACTGCTGAAATTAGCTGAGCCTGCCTGCTGTCTGTCAGTTCACTTTGACTCATATATATGTTGTTAATACAACATATAATTCTTGCAGTTGTTTGTAGGCTTGGGTCAGAGAGTCAGCAAGCCCTGGGTCATGTAAGACCAAGCTTAGCTGGTTGTATTTTGCTCCAACAATTATATGAATCTCTATGTACTATGATTTAACATCTCAGCTCACAATATTTTGCAATCGATACCTCTCCATTTGTAGCCCTCTAGTTCTTTGTGGAATAATTGTTTAGACAACAATGTAAGAGCTGTTGTGTGGTTTATACACTGTTGGGTGAAAGCTTGTGTTCAAAGTCAACCATTTGATACATGGATGAAAGTGAATGGAAACTACTCTTGCATGTATCACACAGTAGAATGTGAACTGCCTTTTAGCTACAGTTAAAGTTTAATGGCTGTTTTGCATTTTTAGTTATGTATAAATTTTTCCATGCAATAAAAAAGTAAGAATGCCAGGAACACCGAACACACTTGGTAAATGCATCAACTGACATTCCATTAGAATCCTATAAGGGGCTTATCTATTTCACTTGATCACAAGGTGTTTACCCTAAATGGATCCAGTAAAATTTCCAGTCATAAAAATTGCATACCACTGTAAGTTAATTTGGCTGACTGACTAAATATCTGATTTAAGTTTGTTTTGTTCTATTAAACAGGCTGAGCTTCTTTGCTGGTGTTGAGTTGTACCTGGGTGCTTTGATGTCAGGTTATTGACTGTCACTAGTGATCAGGCCAGCAGCGGGAACACCATGGATTGCGTTATAGAGAATTATGTGTATCGTGACCGTTCCTGAGCTGGAAGTTCTTCTTTTCAAGATCCCCCCAAAACCTATTCCTCTTTTGAGTCCTCACCTATGATCTGTGAGATGATGGGGCATCTGGAAAACTCTGTTTCCTCCTGCATCTGGCCCCACCCATTTAGCCAGCAACCTAGCTGCTACCCTTTCCCGGACTCTCTCCTTCTCCTGTTGTGGCTGAAGGGTCACTTTCATGCTACAACATAGCAGAATCGTCACTATTAAGATGATTGGAAGCTGCTGCCGTGTTTGCCCAGCATTGCTTCTCCAGTCATCAGTAACATGAGTATGGCTCCAGCTGACTGAAATAGAAGAAGGAGTTGGTCTTCACCGAGAAGTCCCACTGGTGTGATGATGCTTTGGCCTCGACGGCAATTCTGGCGACACCCATCTGTATGGCTCCTCCCTGCCTCTCCACACATACTGTCCCCAAAGTATGTACCCTCTGCCCAAATGGACAGCCGGTCGTGGGACGCCATGGGGAGACACTGGATGGTGTCTGTTACATGGTGGAACATCTCCCAAAGGGGGTTCCAACATGAAACGTCAGCATTTGTTGACCTGAGCAGGTCTGCTTGCAGAATCTCGAATGGAAAGAGTTTTGTGGTCCTGCTGAGCATTGACATAAAATAGGGCGGTCTCAGGGCTCATCTAAAGGGAAATGGATCCAAGCTGATTAAGCTGTGGATGTTTTAAAATGAAAATAAATACATAAATACATTGGGAAAAAAAGCCTTCTTCTCTCTAGTTTTCAGGGCTTAAATACACATGTAATTCATTGTGGAGGTTCTGTCTGCTTGCAGTGATAAATGGTTTCTCTGTATGAAATTCCCCATCCAAGAAACAGTATTAGTTTTTTGCTTTAATTACCCGTCTTAGTAATGCTTCCTATCTGTAACTGTCGCAGATATGGACTTGTTGGCTGGCAGAGGTTGTGTCCTGTTTGTTGTCCCCTGGGGAGACAGTCCAGTTTCCTCTGCATCATTCCGCATTCCTCCCTTCCTGCCCACACCTCCCTCACTCATCTACCTGGCCTTTCTTTTAAAATTTATGCCTTGCTGTCTGTTAGCACTGAGAAGCTCAAAGTTATGAGGATGTGCGACTTTTGCTGTTTAATATTTTTTATGAAGAGCTGTGTATTTTTTGGAGGGGGGTTTAAAGCGACCTTCCTTTACCTTTATCGTTGCCAGACCACTTACACCTCTGCTTTTTGATTGGTTAACAGCAAGATTGTTGATGATATTTGTTTAAAGGACGGGCCCGTGACTAGGAGGTGTTCTGCTCTCGTGACTTTGTGAAGGTTGCTAAACCCATACTACATCAGCGCCTAAATTTTGCATGTGTGTACGCACACATTTACACTGAGCGTGTGCATGTATATCTGTGTGCTATGCTAGATGTGGGTGCACTGCATAATTATGAAGCTGCAGAAAAATTACACAGGAAAGGTCACCTTCATTTGCATGGCCAGCTTCATTAGAATATGCTAAGGACAGGAGCGGACGCTTTAAGTGCCCAGGTGATGAATAGCTTGCATATTACAGAGCACGCTAAAAAGCCTGCTTTCGTCACCTTCATTTACATGTCCGCTTCTCTCATTTATTTATTTATTTGTTTTAGAATATTTACAGATGTGCATTGCCTCTGTGGCCACTGGCTACGGACTTTGCAATTTAAATTGGACTCTTAAAAAACAGGCATTACACTGGGGTGAGTGACTGTAGACAGGGATCCTCAAGGTTTAAAATGAACATGAAAATAAGCAACTATTGTGATGTCACTGAGAGGAAGCTGACAGTGACCTGTTTGGGTGCAGTGTACCGTCCAGGGATATGGTATTGTAGTATGCCGTGCCGCTTACGTTAATGCAGAGCTGTATATGTCTGCCATGTGGGTTTTATTTACCTTTGTTATTTATTGCACAAAGTTATTTGTTTACAAATTGCTTAGCATTCGGCCTTTTGTTTTTAGAGGTAGACACATTTGCTAGTTAAAATGAACATTTAGACCGGCTGCCTTTTTAAAAAGGCACAAAAGCTGTAGCCTGACGAATATGGGGACGCCTGTGTGAGGCTTGTATTCAACTCCAGCTGTCTTTCCATGTGGTGCATACACGAGCATGACACAACAGTAATGTAGTTATGTGCATGTGAATTTATGGCTGTGGTAGTCTCTGTTTTCCAGTGGGATATGAAATGGGCTTACTGTCACTCAGCTCTTCAGCAGCAAAATAAATCACGCTCGGATACAACGAGGAGTTAAATTAGAGTTACAAGCAGTTAATAGTATTTGTTATGCACCTAGATGGTTATTATAACATTACTGCTGTAACAGTAATTAAGAAATGCAGTAAACACCATACTATTATAATCCTTGTTCGCATTTTAGTAAGTAACGTGTTGTACTTCAAGCAGGGGGATTATAGACGCATCTTTATTTGCCATACAAGTGATGGTAAATTTGCTTCCATGGTCCAGGTGCTTGATGGGAAAGTAGTAAAAGATGTTTGGTGCTGGCTTTTCACACAAGAACATTGTGAAGTGCTAGGTGCTAGGACTTAGGTGAGGAGATCATTAACAATGGCCACAGAGTTTGGATTATCAGGTTGGCATGTTGGGAAAGGTGTCCTGAAAGCCATACTAAAATGAGGGTGTCCTGCTGCTGGCTGACTGTCAGAAACTTCAGTGTCGCTATGCAAGAACATACCGGGAGACGAGTGTTTAACACTGTACAGTTATACTTTGTGGAGTGACACTGTGAAAGGCATATGAAAAATGGCCATTATGTACATCACGATACAGATACGATTGGTGCATTCATCATTTTAAGAGGCCCTTTTTCCCACAGACATAGCTAATTGGAACTTGACAGGTATTTGACAAAGAAACGTTTTTTTTTTTTTAGATTTGACAATTACATGCTAAGCAGGTGTCCTTTGGGTGATGTCACACAATGTGGTGCGGAAACATACGTTTTCACGGATGGACTATGTGAAAGACGGACTATGTGAAGTAAAAGTAGGGTGGACCATGCTGACAAACACAGACAAACTATGTGAAATGGAAGTAAGGCGGACTATGCAGACGAACACAGATGGACTGTGAAATGGTAGTAAGGTGGATCGTGCTGACAGACTATGTGAAACAGAAGTACAGGGGATCATGCAGAAAAATGCAGATGGACTATATGAAATGGAAGTATGATAGCACGTGTAGATGAGTGCAGACAAACTATGTGAAATACAAGTAAGGTGGACCATGCAGACAAACACAGACAGACTGTGAAATGGAAGTAAGGTGGACCATGCAGACAAATGCAGATGGACTGTGAAATGGAAGTAAGTTGGATCGTGCTGACAATGTTAAACAGAAGTACAGGGAGTCATGCAGACAAATGTGGACAGACTATATGGAATGGAAGTATAGGGGACCATGCAGACAGAGTATGTGATATGGACATATGGAGGACCATGTGGACGGACTATATGGAATGGACATATGGTGAACAGTGCAACTAAATGCAGACAGACTATTTGAATTGGAAGCACGGTGGACTATGTGGATGGACTATGTGAAACAGAAGTAAGGTGGACCGTGCTGAAGGCAGCAGACATGAAGCTCCATGTGACGTGGGCATGGGACAGGGTTGCTGGTTTTGAATAATAAAGGGCTGCGGGAAGGTTTGCACTTCACGTAGATCTACACCATGGCTCTGCTCTGGGCTGAAGATGTTATCACCACTGCCATTTTGCTTTCCAGGAGACAGTTTAGTGGCTGTACTGAGTGAAAGTTTGAGGGAGAAATTATTAGTATTCTTATCACCATACTGAGTGCACAGACGGCTGAGCTCCTCTTTATTGTTGCTCTGTGTGAGAACGTTACTTAAATGTTAAATTTGCACTGTATTCGCTATCTTTATCAGTGTTAAGGGTGATTGATCGCTGTCGTTGGTGAAATATTCATCAAGCTGCTCAATAGTGAAAAGAAAGAAAAAAAATGTAAATTAAAATTCAACTAAGTCACCCTTGATATTGAAGAGGGAAATCAAAGCTTTCCTTAACAGTGGATAATTTCAGCAGTCGAATACTCTGGGGTGCATACAAATTCTGGAGGTGTTTCATACTTAGGGGAACATTTTTTACATTTAATTTGCTCTCCAAGGAATGGGAGAAACAGTAAGTAGTAAACACACTAAATAATTAATGGTCTTCTTTTTCCCCCTTTTTTGTCGTGGTAGTGTGTTAACCCCATGTAGCCCTGCTTCTGAAAATGAAGGTTACAGAACCTGTTTTACTCCTTTTTAATCTCTCTTGTAATGCTCAGCGTGTCCTTGAGGTCCGTGCCCTCATTCGCCGTCCCATGTCACATACGGACACTAAAGAGCCCATTAGAAGTTGAGGGCTGTTTCTGTCACAGAGATAAATGTCAGAGTTCTGGCGCTAGGTGAGGTGTAATTATAAAAACTGGCTTGCCGGTAACCTGGCAGAAATGCTGACTCAAGTCCGGTCACTCAGAAGACCAAATACACCATTCCCCAAGTACATCCGAGACTCCATGGAGTCAGAAATATTTAAAATAAAAGCAACACATCAGAATGCCGGCTAAGGCTGTCGTCAGTGGCCATGAACTCTGAAAAGGGAGTAGGAGGTGCATTTGATAAATAGTTTAATTTACTGTTTACTGGTCTTCCCTGGGTTCCCACAATGCTTGCGTGGCTGTTGTTTATCTGTGGAAGGTTATGGTTTTCATATTCATTTAGTCTAATCCCAAATACCTTATATGCAGTTAAAAAAATCACCACTCTGCCACACCCAAGTGCTTTTTTTTTTTTTTTTTTTTTTTTTGTTATAGACATGAGTACAACTGTTGTGTAGCGCAGAGGGAGATAGAGCCTAATGGAACGGCTGACTGGTGGTTTGAAAGGCAGTGAAATGTTTGTACAGATGTGTGTCCGCTGACAAGTAATGTCCTTTGGAACAGCTTCATTGACTGCCATTTACATACATTTCCATATATTGTCAGCGCCCCCTCAAGTCACACATGCATACACACCTGCAGCCTTTCAGTAAAGAGCTTCTTCCATTCTAAGTAGTTGTATATCTTACAAATCGAACACCCAGCTTTTTTTTTTCCATGTGGTTTTTTTTTTTTTAAACAGGGCTGCCTCGGTGCAGGGTCTGTAATTATACGTTTCACAGCCCTTCTTGGTGCTGTGCTTGATTTATCTGGTTCTGGAGCAGTCCTGTGTGAGCAAGATAATGAGTAGAGCTCTTTTTTTAATGATTTAGCGCATGGTCAAGGGTGCGTGGAGGGAGCCATGGAGCGTGGAAACGCGTTTTCTCCAAATCACCGTAGAAAGAGCTAATGTGTTCGCCTGGAATGGGGAGCAGTTTCCAAAAAATGCCAATTGGGGAAACGGTTTTCCTTCTCCTCTCAGCCGTGATAGAGGAAGGCGGGGAGCGGAGTGTAAACTGATTGGCTGTCGCATTGCACACAGAACGCTATTGGTCCACGGAGTGAGTGCAAACCTTTTGGTTTTATAGGTGTGACACTGGTGTTTTCCACAGTTCTCTTCACTCACAGGCATTACGACTGGCTAAAGGTCAGGGTTAGCTTATGTGTTATCACCCAGTCCCATTACTGCCAAGGTCACCCCAAATCTTGTACAAAATACTACTTCCTAGTGCAAAATGAAGAGTATAAACATACAAGTGAATGTAAGTTTTTCCTGTACTTCCTGCTCCATCCTGAAGAACAGATATAGTAGTTTAGGAAGAATCAGCTGTAGTACATAAACGTGAATGAGTCAATTAACAGTCAGCAACTGAAATAATCTGATGTATCACATGGACAAGCGTAACCTTGAATATCAGTTCCCCAGTTATTCTGTTAAGGTTCTGTGCTCTTAAATACTGTACTGAGTGAGTACAACATTAATGTCGCTTGCATCATTACTGTCAATGATAAATAACATTACAGCTTTGGGTCTCTTTCATGTTGTTAAATATTAAATGCTAAGTAATTCTTAGTGATTTTGCACTATTAGTTTTATGCAATGCCAGTAATGATAGGAAGGTATCAATAAGTGAATAATTTTAGCATTGGTTTGTGTGTGTGTGTGTGTGTGTGTGTGTTGTAAGTGAAGTCTTGTCTTTCTGAGTATACAAATCTGTTAAATTAACTGTAATTGAAAGAGCTTTATGTCATCTTTATTATGTACTAAATATGGCTGTCGCTGGAAGTTTGTCGTTTCGCTTATGTCGTGCTCCATTCGTAGCTGACTTGTTTCGTACAATGTTTATATAAGAACCTTTATAAGAGCAAATATTTGTTTATAATGTTTTTAAATTGTTTAAAAAATGTAACAATCTGCCGTACATGGCTACAATGTTCACGTTGCATTGATGTGCCGCTGCGAATAAGGGCAAGTGTTCCATCATGCTGTCAGATCTGGTAAGGAGTAGCGTGTGATTCAGGAGCACACAAAACACGGGCAAACTCACTTCAAGCCAAACTGCTGCAAGAACATCAAAGAAAAAACGTAAAAGGTTTCACACGTACAAATGTGTCTGCGTAACGTTACAAGAGATGCGTGGTGTCGTAAGAGCTGTGACAGCGATCGACAAACAAAGAGACTAAATAAATATAAAATTTTTTATAAATCCGCGTCTGCAGAGATCCAAGTGCCCGCCACACCATAACTGTTAGGAAAAAAACTGTCCCCATTTTCTTTGAAAGGGTTGTGCTGTTGTATCACATCACCAGCGGAGACTTTGCACACAGACGCGGCCCCCTGTCACACCGAGTGATGTGCCTGTCGCTCTCATCCATCTGCCGGGTGGCACTTCAGAGTACAGGAACGCGGGAGTCACACGGTCCGTTAGCCCGCATCAGGAGACACTTTTAGCATCCCCCTCCCACAAAACTGCAGGCTTCCATCAAATGGCGGATGATTTTTGACAGCCGGGGAACAGGATCTGTGGACCTATTGACTCCTTGAGGTCTTTTTATTGCCTCGCTGTGCTTTTAACCTGCTAATTGTGATGCTACTCTGCTTGCACACCTGCAGGATCAGCTCACCTGCTGCCTAATCTGCTTGTGGAGCTCAGAGATGCCAACTGTCTTTGAATCTCTATCACTTCATGGTGCCACCCTGCTCCCGGGCCACTGAAGGAGTTACAGACACCAAGCTCCTGGTTCGCTTTCTTCACCCTGCTTCCTAGCCTCTCACTGCTTGGCAGTTTCAGCGTTGCTCTGTTGCAGATTTGAGATGCATACACCCACTCGTCTCCCCAACACACACACACACACACACACACACACACACACACACACACACACACACACAGAGTCAGTCGAGGTCCTGCCGGGTGCTGACCATAAAGTTCTTCATCAGCTTAATGAGCCGCATCTCCGGGCTCCGGCCGCGGCACTAAAACGGCAGGTGGGACGGTGTTGTTAGACTGGGAGGGAGGAGGCGAGGAGGATCATCCGTTAGCCTCGGCTCGCTGCACAGCTCCCGTTACCGTAGGCAGCGTTTCACACCATGTTGCCGTCGCATCGTCTCAAGCTCCGCCCACCAACGGCGGCTTTTGTTTGTCCGAAAAGGCGCCGGTGTTTCTCTCTCCTGATAATGTTGTTCATTTGTTTAATGGGTACTTTAATTATTTAAGCAAGTTTGCCGTTTATGCTGTGCAGCTGCTCTCAGCAGCATGACCCTGGTTTATTAGAACTTTAAAACATGTGGCTCATGGGTCCAGTGTGAGACCCGCAGTGTGCTGTCAGCTTGAAAGTACACAATGCACTGCAAGCCTCCTGTTTATGGTTTGTTGCTTGTTTTTATCGTGTCACAGATTGACGGCTTTAGAAGGCTCAAAAGTTGCAAGGGAGGGATTCAAGAGTGGCAAGTGGTGTAGGTACCAGAACAGTACCATATGGGTCTCACCAAAGGCAACGCTGCCTATCACAGTGTTTTAACCTTCACCCAAACTGTCCAGCCGGCTGCTTTAGGGAAATGTCATCTGCCAAGCAAACAGACAGCAGGTATATAAACTAATAACATCCCTGACAGAGTCTCTCACACAGGTGACACTGGAAAGTGTGCTCGGCCTCAGGTAATCTGCCAGTTCTGGCAATGTGGAACCTTCAGTTTACCATCTACCAAAAGACTGTATTAGGTGGTCTGATGTGCAGCTCTAAAAGAGTTCTGTGAATATTACAGTATGCAAAGACACAGATGTCTGCTCAGGAACAAGTTGAAACACAATAACAGTTTAACATGTTAAGCATTTTAAGCACATGACATTTGAACTGCACTTACTACTGCAAAACACTGTGGAATTTAACCTTTAACATTTACACCTCAGGTCTGAATTACTGTATTTGGAACCGGCTTATTAACTGGGCTTTGTGTGACCTTGTGTGTCTGATTTCAAAGCATTCAAAATGCTTATTTTGAAAATGGTTATGCATGTGTGTGCGTTCTAGAAAAGGATGGACTAATTTCACGACAAATTGTACTTAAAAATTGCAGGAAAGTGTATTTTAACAGCATTTATGTAAATGTGCCTTTTTCTACAATGCATTGCTTTGTGTTCTTCAACCCAAACGATCACAGCTGATTTTAGTTTAGGTGGTGATTAGTTAGCATGCAGTGTGGTCAGTTGCCATGGCACAAGGATGCTGTCGGAATGACCGTGGAGTACAGCCGGACTGACTTTCAGTCACGTGGTGTTGCAGCCTTGCGTTAACAGAACAAAACTGATGCAGCAGCACGTGCAAACAATAGCAGTGCGGATGTCACCATTTGAAACTGACTGAAAAAACAGCTTTTTGAGGGAGAAAAGTTTCAAAGAGATGATTTAACATGCGATTAATTCATCATTGTAATAACAAATGATGCAGAGACAGTGTTAAATGGCTATACCTCTTTTCTAACTTTTCAAACATATAAATAGATGTTACATACAGACAAGTATAATGTAAATATGCCTATCATAAATTTTCTTGCATTCCTGTAATCTTGTTCTTCTGTAGGAACAACATGATGCTGACATTTCCTTTGGATTAACATTAAGATGCTGCTACATCATTATTTGCCTCATATTTCTGAAGATGTGAAGCAGGTCGATTAGTTAGAGGGGGAAATAGGAAATCTGAACCATTCTTTTTATCTATGATGATATTATGAGGCTCCCCCCTGGCTGAGAAAGTCTTATTAGTTAAATTTATTGAGAAATTGATAGGATGAATGGCATTGTAAAACATCCCTTCATAATAATAATAATCAAGACAC
The DNA here is from genome assembly GCA_025773905.1 of Chitala chitala. Lineage (NCBI taxonomy): Eukaryota > Metazoa > Chordata > Actinopteri > Osteoglossiformes > Notopteridae > Chitala > Chitala chitala. Next base: position 4,605,939 of record JABJVR010000106.1, on the reverse strand, counting down.
CATCATTAGGAACAAAAAGGCCGAATTATGCCGTTGAGCCCCCCCCATGCCCACTGAACCCCAAGGCAGTATGAGAGAGCGAGAGAAAGAGAGATCCAGTATGATAACCACGGTACCCGTGGCCAGAAGGCAAAGGATGTGGAAAACAGAGTGGCCTGTTCAAAGAGGTACTGGCTCTCCACAAGCCGCTCGTTCAGCAGTTGCCATCATTGGACATGTCCAGTGGGTGTGGTGATGCTGCGAGGTGGGGTGCCAGCTTGGTCTGCTGTCTTTTCCATATGCCACATCTTTTAGGCTTGTATGCAAATAGAGCGTCTTGCCTCTCAGCATGTAGTGATTAACTTTATGAAGGACAGCTGTAATCCATAATTAACAGGAATGTTTCCAAGCACATTTTTATGCTGTGGTTTAAACAATGAACATTCAAGAGTTTTATTGTGGGTCTGGTATATACTTAATTTAAATATTTCATTGCTGTTTTAGGACTGTTTTCTCCCTGTCAGCCTTTAATTCTTAATAATTTATTTATAATGAGTGCTGTCGTACTTGCCTGGGGAATCTTCAAATTCCCACAATGCCTTAGTGTTTGATCATGTAACTCTGTTTCAGTGGAGTTGAAGGGTGAAGGACCCTCTCTTTAATTCCCGGCACCTTTCTGTATGTGGAGGGGTAGGAGGTTGATTATTTATGCAGCCAACACAATGCATTAAGATGGAGTAGCGGCCGTACAAGAAACTGGTGATGCTGGTGTCAGAGACAGTGTCAGTATCACCAGTGTATGGTCTGCTGTGCATGATGACTGCCGTTTTGCCGGGGGGTTAATGCTCGCTCTGAACTTGCTGATTGGTCCTCGACCTCATACTGACCATGCCCTACCCAATCACAGTGCTGCCCAAACCAATCTTAACCTCAGCCTGCAGCAGTACAAAGCAATCACCTGACCCTTTCTCTCTTACCTGTTCATGCACATGTAAATGCATGCATTAATCAGCTCTTTTTTCATTTTTATTAAAAGAGGCTTGTATCCAAACAAAAGGATTGTGTATTTCCTAAATGGAAGGTTTAGTGACGCTCCAGAGGTGTGAAGAATTTCCTGGGTCAGAGAAGAGATCCAGCTGCCATTGAGATATTGTTGGGGTTTAGGACCCTTAAAGCTCAAGTCAATAAAGTTAACTGAGGATCCAGACATGGCAGTATATTGGCTCTGCAGACTGTGAAGTATTCTGGCAGTAACAGATTTATCAGGCAGTTAGGTAGACAGTCCATATCAGGTAGTATAGGGCTGCATATTAGACTCTCTGGCTGTGTTTCTTTACGGTAAGTGAACTTGTGTTTCACTTCCTGTCTCCTGTACAGATGGGCGTTCGTGATGAAGAAACACCTGAGCACACATCTGCTGGGAAAGCACGGCGTGGGACGTCCCAAGGAGAGGTGAGAAGCTATGGCTGGGGAGGTTGCCGAGGAGACTGTTATCACGTGTCCTTATACAAACCTTGATGTAGTTCCGCACAGTGAGCATGACTCTGTGTCCTAATGGAAGAGAGGAAGAGAGGTACTCTTTATGCATCACAGTCAGTGAGCATGTAACATTAACCCATCAACACATTATCATCCCATCATATGTCGGCATTACGACTATACGTCACTTATTGTTATGGGAAATGTCATTTCTGACATTAAACTTATGTGGGTAGAAGGATTTTTTAAACCAATAAGCAATTGATTCTAAACAAGTTTGGTAAAAGATGAGTTCCCATGGAAACAGATGTGTAAAAAAGCTTTTAAAACATTTTTTTTCTTGAATTTAATTTTGTGCATACTGTTTACATTCAAGTCCAGAAACTCTTTTCTGTTTTCAGTGTATACAATTTAAAAGTAAGTACAGCGGAACCACAGTAATCCGTCAGAGGTCGAGACAGATTAATACACAAAATGAAGGGCCCTAGCAACACAGTCGATTAGTTTGCAGAATAATCGTGTACAGTACTGTATTCCATTATAAAACATAACTACACTAACATTATAGTACAGTACACTAGTACATATACAGTAACATCATTTATTTTTTTAAAAGTCCGTTTTCGTAGTTTTAGTACTCCATGTGATTTTGCGAAGCTATACCTGGTATTCTGCATAAATGTAATACTCGAGTAGACATCCAAATGGTCATTCTCCATTGTTTTGCGTTGTTTAACATCATCGTCGGTTGTTTTCATTTTCGACGTCTTTCTATTGTGTCGGCATCACGCTTTATGTAGTTCGCCGTTGTTCTTTCTGTTCCAAAAATTGGAGCAATACTTGTAGCACTTTCACCTCTTCATAAACATTTAGTAATTTCCATTTTTTGTGATAATCCCAACACTACACGTTTGCGTTTTTTCAGCCATGTATTACTAATATAACACAAAATAAACGCTATAAAACGTGGTTGCCTGACCCTGGTGGTTAAAAGAAACTGATGGTAAAGAGTGACATATAATCTAGTTTCTAATGTATGTATACCCAAATGGTGTAAATAAGTAGTAGTTGAACATATTGTCTTAACAGCCATCTCATTGATCCAATGTAAAAGTATAAAAAATGATGGCCTTTTATATGACTTTATCAGGCTTGGAATTTCATGTGTTTTTTGGTCTTAAAAATAATGACTTTAAAGTTAATGGGGCATCCTGACAAAAACACGCACACGTGTATGCGTGTGTGTTTACGTGTGCTCAGCGAGAATGAAGTACTTGTGTCAACAGCAGGGTTGAACGTGTAAGGAGGATTTAGTAGGTGCAGCGCGTTCCATTCCTTTGTTAATGATGCACAATATTTATCTGCTGATTTAGTTTCTTAATGGAGCACTGGCTTCACTGCCTTCTGCTTGTATTGGGAGACACAATGAACTTTGACAGCTCACTTATTAACGCATATTGTTTGCGAGTGCTTAGGGGCCGCGGTTTGACTGATGTATGCGGAGATGGTAATTTATTGAAAATAAATTAAAGTAATTGCACTTACGAACTTGATGAACCAAAAAGACGATGTCAGCGCAGGTTTTCCAACGGCTGTTTAAAAACGGAAGCAATGCAATAACGATTAAGTGAGAGATGGCTGAAAAGGTGTGTCCGGTGGGCCTGAGAATGGGCAGGCAGTTACCTTTTTTGGTTTTGATTGGTGCTGATGAAAGGTTCATCAAGGCAGATTAAAATGCATGTGCCTGTATCAGAGTGTCAGTGGTGAGGAAGTGTTCTGACGTGCAGATGATCTGTGTCGTGGATTGGCATGTAGCTGCCCCCCATCCCCAAAATCCATGCAAAGACAATGATGAATCTGAGAGGGGCTCCACTTCTCAGATTCATAACCGTTACTGCCAACATGTCCATACTGGTGATTTTAAAGGTTTTAGCTGTGCTACACCAGCTTTTTAAAACTTAGTTTTTATGTTTATGATCTAAATACTTCAAAATAACCATAAATTTGTTTACATGTAGCATATGGGTCTCCTGTTTTGAATCAGTTCTACGTATTTGATCTTTCTATTCATAAATACTTAAATATTAGTTATCTGAGTTACGTGACCGAAGTCTTATAAGGTGTGAGGTGGCTTTCTAGCTGCCTGTAAGCTCCGCGTCTCGTCAGGCTTTCAGTGTCGAGTGAACAAGAACCGCAGGTGGCGTAATGGTTTATGAACTCAACCAAGAATGAGATAATGTAGGTTCTATTATCAGGAGAGGTTCACTGCTCTTCAGTAAGGTTATGACCCGCACCTGTAAAATGCTGAACTCTGTAATTAGCTATGAATTCAATATTCTGGTGGGGTATGAATTATTTAAAGCAAAATCTTTCCGGAATGCTGGAATTTTGTGATGCAGTGCTCAGTATTTCAGGGAGTCATAATGGGGATGTAATGAATTCGTCTTAGTGTGTAAATGTCAAGCAGACCTCCTGTCGTCATTCTGAGTGCACATAAGTAACAGGTGTTGATGGTAACTGAGACAGATGTGTACAAGTGCATGCAGAGAGAGGTTGTTTATTCAGGAGCAGCACTGAACACACAGCAGTGGGCAGCTAGCAGTACGTTAAGTCAGACTGGCGAGCAGTTTGCACAAAACCTGTACTGTACTGCAAAAAGATATTTTCTTTAACATTTTTCACTGTTCAATCGCCAGAACAGATGTGCAACTCTTGGTGAACACTGATTTGCGTGAATAGGTTCCAGGCTTTCAAATATTGCTTTCTGTGCCAGACTGATCTTGGTGCCAAATTTGGTAACAGCAGAAGGCAGACAGTGTAATGGGAAATTAAGACACACACACACACACACACACAGATACACACTACTGAACATGTAAAGGCTTTCTGTTGTGTCACAAACATATTGGTGGTGCCGTCACTGAGAGATTTTTAACTGATCCAAACTAAAGTTTAGTACACAGTATTAGTATATTTGTGGTTTTCTTCTGTGGGCCGTAGATTGTTTTCGTTTGTTTGTTTTTGGGTAGAGGGACCACAGGGAATAAATATTTGCCCTGCCACGAGGCCCTGGTTTGCCCTGCCACGTCAGTCACCTTTTGCTCACCTTCCTGCTTGTGTCACTCTACAGAACCACTGAGCACCCTGTTTACAGACAGGGAGTCCGGCGTCCACAACATCTGTGAACAACCGCTTTCATGAAACCCAACTGGTTTTCATCTGCCTTCACTTGGCAAAATTTATGCTCTTGAAAATGTGCCTTAATTAATATGACAGGGGACTTAGATATTAATAAAGAGAGTGCACCATATGTTCACTGTGAATCTACATGTATTATTAACCAAATTCCTCCTGTAAACTGTTAATTAATATTTGTTTGAATCAAAAATAAAGATTAGTACTGGGACATGATTAAACCCTTTTAAAGATCAATTAATGTTCAAATTAAGCATCTAACTGCTTCCAGGTTTTATACTGTCTCCTTAGGTGCAAACTCGAGACCGTAGTCCTGCACTGTGGGGTATTTTCACTTTAGCACAGAGCGCTGTGTTTAGTTCACACTCCTCCTCTCTGGAGAGTGAAGACCTCTCCTTCCATTATTCTCCTGGGTGGCCAGTATTTTGTGGCTGCACATTATGCTACGTGTGTGTGTGTGTGTGTGTGTGTGTGTGTGTGTGTGTGTGTGTGTGTACGCACGCACGCTTATCTGTCTGTGTGTACATACAGTTATATGTTATCTGGATTTAATGTGTACAAAAAAATGCTATATGCTTTAAGTTAAATACACTGGAGATTGTTTCTGCATCCTATAGTGCAGTGGTCCCCAACCGTCAGGCCGCGGATCATTTGGTACCGGGCCATACAGAAACAATAAAAAATGTGTATTTTAAAATTTTATTTAAATTTTATTGACTGTCGGAGTGTGCAGGGTTAGGGTGGGGTTGCTCCCACTGATTCTGCCTTATGGTCAGTGGTGATTATTATGCTTGATTATGCACGCGTGCAATGGCTGGTCCAGGGAAAATTGTCTTACTTGAAACCGGTCCATGGTGCAAAAAATGTTGGAGCCTGCTGCTATAGTGTACGGGGATCTTTGATGACTGTGTTCTTGTACGTGTGTGCTGGGTTTTGGCCTACTGGTTTGGGATGTAGAATTAGTGTTTTTAGAGGAATGAGTGAGCTCAGTGGTATACTCATCAGCTGGAATAGGGATGGGCTGAATTCATCATCTCCACACAAACCCCACGGCTAATGGTGGCAGCACAGTCGCCCGTCACAGATATGGTCACTGGTGATACCCCTGCCAACGCTATCAGGCTGGTTTTGTGTGTGTGTGTGTGTGTGTGTGTG